>CM061920.1:99834358-99861290 GCA_031002005.1 Vandiemenella viatica | reverse complement strand
TTACGGCAGCTTCCAGCTGCGTAACTTTCGTTAACACAGCTGCAAGCTGAGCGCGCAGATCAGCCACCTCAGCTCGCGTCTGCACAAAGCAATCACAGTCCCTAGACATACTGCTTTTTTTTAAAAACGCAAAAAGAAAGGAAACAAAAAAAGTACAGAAAAAAGGAACAGAAACTCGAAATAACCTGTACTTCCTACAAAATATATACACTCGGAGATTGCACTAATCAAATCCCCACACCACTACAGATAAAATATAACAATAAAATACGCTACTGCACTAGGCAACTGTTCAAACGCTACTAACTAGTACTGTCTACAAAATGTAAACACTCAGAGATTACACTATTCAAATACCCACACCACTACAGATATAAAAACAACAACAAAATACGTTACTGCACTCGCTGACTGTTCAAACGCTACTAACGACCACTGTTTACAAAATGTAAGCACTCAGAGATTACACTATTCAAATACCCACACCACTACAGATATAAAAACAACAACAAAATACGCTACTGCACTCGCTGACTGTTCAAACGCTACTAACGACCACTGTTTACAAAATGTAAACACTCAGAGATTACACTATTCAAATACCCACACCACTACAGATATAAAAACAACAACAAAATACGCTACTGCACTCGCTGACTATTCAAACGCCACTAACGACCACTGTATACAAAATGTAAACACTCAGAGATTACACTATTCAAATACCCACACCACTACAGATATAAAAACAACAACAAAATACGTTACTGCACTCGCTGACTGTTCAAACGCTACTAACGACCACTGTTTACAAAATGTAAGCACTCAGAGATTACACTATTCAAATACCCACACCACTACAGATATAAAAACAACAACAAAATACGCTACTGCACTCGCTGACTGTTCAAACGCTACTAACGACCACTGTTTACAAAATGTAAACACTCAGAGATTACACTATTCAAATACCCACACCACTACAGATATAATACAACAACAAAATACGCTACTGCACTCGCTGACTGTTCAAACGCTACTAACAACCACTGTTTACAAAATGTAAACACTCAGAGATTACACTATTCAAATACCCACACCACTACAGATATAAAAACAACAACAAAATACGCTACTGCACTCGCTGACCGTTCAAACGCTACTAACGACCACTGTTTACAAAATGTAAACACTCAGAGATTACACTATTCAAATACCCACACCACTACAGATATAAAAACAACAAACAAAATACGCTACTGCACTCGCTGACTGTTCAAACGCTACTAACCGTATCTGGGAGTACTCTAATGGCTCTGACTGTGAGGCAGTTATTAAGGTCGTGGGTGTTGTGAGTACTGGCATGGTGAGCAACAGGGAGGTCTAGGCTTTTGGAGTATATTGTTTTGTCTGTGACCATTCATTTTGATGGATAATGAGTTTGAGGTAAGGCCAATGTAGGAACTTTGACAGTGAAGGCAGGTGAGCTGGTATATGAGATGGGTTGTTGTACAACTGGCATGACCTATTATGGGCAAGGTTTCACCAGTAGTAGGGTTGCAATAGGTAGTGGTAGGTGGATGTATACTGCACGTTTTGCAACGGGATCTCTTACAGGGAAAGGATCCAAACGGTGGTTTAGGAGCATTAGAGGGTTGATATTTATGTTCAAGTATATTTGTTAGATTAGACTGTCTGCTGATGGTGACACAGGGTGTGGTGGAAAGGATGGTGGGAAGAAAGCGGCACATTTCAGGATAAAATCTGAGAAAGTCACAGCCCAAATGAAGAATTTGGGTTAGCTATTCCAGGCCAGGGAAAAACTGGGTGAGAAAAACAGGTTTCTGGTTGGTTTTGGGTTGTTTGTATCGGTGTGGTGGACAGTTCTTGACTCTTGATAGCCGTTTTTTGGACTAATTCTGGAGGATAATTGTGGTTTATGAGTGCCTGTATCAGGTTGTTGGAGAAGCGAGTAAGGGATTAATGATCAGAGCAGATGCGTTTGCCTCGAATGGCTAGGTTGTATGGGATGGAACGGTTTGTATGATATGGATTGCAGCTATCAAAATGGAGATATTGTTAGTGGGCTTTATGTGGACCATTCCGTACAGAGATGTCCACATCCAGAAAAGTGATGTCCGTGTGAAAGTAGGACCAGGTGGAGTTTAGGGAGGAGATGTTATTCAGTGAGTTCAAGAATTCAAAAAGGAGGTTTTCACCATGGATCCAGACGATCTTTATACCTTAACCACATGGTGGGTTGTCGGGTAACCCTTTGAAGAAAACATTCCTCTACTCAACTCATGAAAAGGTTGGGATAGGAAGGGGCCAAACGAGTGCCCGTAGCAGTGCCTCGTATCTGATGGTATATCTAAGACTGGAAGAAAAAGAAAAATTTGGTAGGGATAAATTGAGCTAAAGAAGTGAGGAAACGAGAGGTAGGGAAGGTGTGTGGTGGGCGACTGTCGAGGTAAATGCTCTATGGCACTTAGGTCCTGGCCATGAGGGATGTTGGTGTAGAGTGATGATACATCAATAGTGACCAGGAAGCAACCTGTTGGTAGGGGTGTAGGGACTGTTGACAGATGCTCTAAAAAGTGAGTGGTGTCTCTGACATAAGATGGAAGGGCCTGGACGAATGGTTGTAGGTGCTGGACAACGAATGACGAAATGCGTTCTGTGGGATACCAAAAGGCAGCAACTATAGGGCGTCCTGGATGGCCCGCCTAATGTATCTTGGGTAGGGGTCCGGGGGGGATGTGTCTTAGGGGTCAGAAGGCAACTGGAATGGTGTGAAAAACACTGTAAGAAATATTTGAGGCTGATAAAGGAGTGGATTTCTGTGAAGATAGAATTAGTGGGGTCAGTGATAAGAGGTAGGTTAGTAGAGGTGTCAGAGAGCTGCCTGAGGGCTTCAGCTATGTAGTCGCTTCCATCCATGACCTCAGTGGTCGAGCCCTCATCAGCTGGGAGAATTACGATGTTTTTATTTTTTGAAAGTTCACTCATAGGTTATTTATATACTCACAGGCAGTCTGTGCACCTTTTTCCAACGAAGTTCCTTTATCACATCAGTTCAATTTTCACAAACAAATTATGCAACCCTACGTTGCGCAACTCTAAGTATTTGATACACGAAATGTGGATCCCCATAAGGTTTTATGAACCACTTGTTTCGCCAGTAGAATTAGGACTTAGCAGCCTCTGCCTACCACCTGGCCTAAGTATCACGTCCAATTAAGTTTCTGATAAAATGATATATCAAGACATTTATACGTTATTACTTCAACAAGCAATTCGTTTTACACTTAGTTCGCATAAATACCTTTATTATTCTGTTAGGGTGTCCCTTACAAAAGTAAAAAATTCTTTTTTCGAATATTCAAACGCATACCATGCAATTATTTTTAAATCACTGTAACTTACTTACATAAGAAATTTTATCTTCCTACGATGACGTTAACCAGTGCCGAGTAGACACGAAAGTTTACGGAAAATGCTTATTTTGAGTATCGGTTGATATGTGACTGCGTCATTAAAACTTTGTATAGTTCCGGGATAACTATGAAATCCAAATAACAAAAAATAATACTTAATTTTTTAGTAAGACAGAAGTATTAAAATTATGAGGATCTCTTTTTATGGTGCGGTTACAATTTTCGGTGTTTTTGCATGAAGATTGTTTACCTTGTTCTTCGGCTGGAATTAAATCGTGAAACTCTTAAATTCATTAGCGCTTTCAGATAAAAAAAAAAAACTTTCTATTAGCCTGCACAAAAACCACAGTTTATTCCAAAGAAGAAACGCGTTCCTGAAGAACACTGCTTTAAATTTTCAACCGAGAAAACAAATGTTAATTTTTCGCGGCATAAATTAATCGTGGGTTTTATTAAAACAAAGTATAGGTAAGCAATAATCAAGTTGCAAAAGATACAAAATAGCTAATACAAGACAGCTAATTTTACATACCATACAAAATAGAGCCGGATATTTCCGTCATCAAAGTAGTGTCCCTTTCTACAAAGTCAGATGTACTCTCCCATTCTAAATTACATACCATTTTGCGTTCCTTCCTCACTTCTCGTATCTTGAGTGAATAAATGGCTCTTGCCAAATATCACCCTTGATTCACTGCACGATGATGGCTTATTTTCAGTTCTCTGCCACTCTCTCTACCCAAAAACATAACCCATAGGTCAATTAGTTCTCTGTATTCATCTTTCACAACTTGTGTGTCATTGAAATGTTTTTTCTGATTGCTTATGCTATATCAATTTGATTCCGTCATGCAAAAAGTAACAACTTTCTTTCGAACATTTGCTCCAGCAGTGCCCAGGCACCATTGAGATGTCCTGTCTTAGATGCTACTGTGTCGTATCTCATTATCTGCACTTTATCACTTACTCAGAGCATTCAGAACAACTTCACCTTGGTCTTTATCACAAGAAGTTATTCCCTATTACGAAAAGTAAATATGAGACAGATTGGCAGTCGTTCTTATTTGGAACTTCTTACGCCTAGACCAGGCAACAACTTGCAATACCACTGAATGATCACGACTCGGGACACGTCATTTTTAGATCGATTGTTATAACTTCTGCTCATTGCTTCCTAGTTTGTGTACTCTTTCGTTGAATGGAAGACTTGTTTAAAGAAAAGTCATCAATACTATGTCCAAGTGCCTCCACGATAACTTGAAGAACGTAAACTGAATCTCTTACACTTAACTGGCATCTATCCCAGGCAGCTATTAATGTAATGATATTTTTTTCTGCTGTGCTTTGCAGCAGTTCCAGAATGAATGATTTCGGGTGGGTTTGTTAAATGATCTTCCCAACGTTCTCCAGGACTAGAAGATGTGTCGTTGAGTTCTTCAGATAGCAGGAACAAATCATAGGACGCTGAAGAGCTTGACTAACCGCTGGACCACATACATTTAAGTATTTTTCTCTTCATTTATTTTCATTTGTCTAACCATTTCTTCTTTTTCAGCTAGTTTTACACATACACACACACTACATCAAGAAACCTGGTCTCCCTGGCTCTCTCTGTCACTGATTTTACCCTCCTTTCACCCTCCTTTCGAGGATGTAAGCGTGTGAAATACCATGAACATTATCCAATTAGCATTGCAAATCGCCTTCCCTTCGCTTATAAACATTTGCTTGCATTCTTTTACAGCTGCCTACCTAATATTCTATAAAACATAATGAACTCATGTACATCGACATTAGGGCTTTCACTTATATTCAATTTGCTTTCGCGGATTATAAAAAATAAAACTGATAGAACTCCTGCAATTTGGTAGTTTGCCTCTCCTAATAAAAATGTGCTCTTTCTAGCACTTTGTAATCCTAACACCTTATATTAGAACAAAACAATACGCGATACCTATTCAAGAACTGTAACGACAGTACCAATTAACGTGGGCGCGCGCCACTACTCTCGCGTAACTGGTATAAAGATTAGTCGATGCAAGTCGCCACGGACTACAGTTATCCGAATGGCATAAAAATTTATTTTTAAGTGTTTTAGGGTAAAACGAAAAACAAGACCTATGCGTTACAAAATGTTGGCTTTGAAAAATAAGGGACACTGTAATGTATGTAATAATTTACTTTTTAGACATTCATCTACATTCATGTTGACTTCCAAACTAAATATCTTCTCCAGATCTATCTGTAGTTATTCACAATCCTCTCCCGTTTTCATAACGTCATACAATAAGGTCGTATCAACGAACAAACTATCTTCTGACTGTGAACCAGCAATTGACAAATGAAAAAAAATGATAGTTTTCAGAAGTTAGTTTATGGTGTCTAGCCTGTCGTCGTTTTTGTTCCTGTCATGACCCTACCTAAAATTGTTTATATCAACTACTTACGATACATGCATCAACTTTACTAGATACAAAATAGTCAGGGTTTAAAAGTGAGTAAGGCCTACCGCGTTTCTATTCCTACAACTCCGGAACAACTAATGTCAAAATTAAATATTCTCGAATATCTCAGGAGAATATGAAAACTTTTCTGGTATTTAAATAGTGTAATATTCAGAAAGTTTAAATCGTCAACAGCCAGTGCGATAATTTCCCCTATAAATATCAGAAGACACTAAATTCGCGCTGTTAGGTGCTGCCTCTGTGGGGAATCTCTCAGAACTACCAGCTAACACCTGAGTCAAAGTAGCTCACGCAGCGGTTGCTAGGTGGCAGTGAGATGCAGTGTTCATACTTTGTCAAAGCTAATTTAACTCCTGTGGGCTGATACACCTTATAATTAAATTTATTAATACTAGATTTTTAAAAAACGTACGTTACTAACCGTATTCATATTTGACAATTGAAATAAGTGTCGCAGCTTTCTTCATTTCGAAGATTACTGTAGGTCAGATTTTCTCAACTTTTTTTAAAAAAAAAACAGAGGGCCAGTAACGTCGGCAGTAATTCTACTTGTATGGACCAAATTTTTTACCTATGTATATATCATTTAACCATCCCGTCCCGTTACCTCAGTCGGCTGAGTCACTGTAATGGTATCCCTGGTAGCGGAGGAAATTTTCATCATCAGGACTTGGCCTTCAGGTTAAAGAGAGGAGGTTGTGCACAGTTACTAATCACCAGATTGTTGAACAAAGACCTGTGTTAGATCCCAAACCTCACCATACTGCGTATGTAGTGAGGGCATACAACACTGTAGGTCGTGATTTGTACGTCGAACGGGGAAGTTAAGCTTGGCGGCCCCTGAGGTGTCTTTCGGAAGAGTAGTACTGAATATGCCTGCAAAGGGTTTCACTCTCTTCCGTGTTTCACTTCCCAATTATAGCACAAAGAACACTCTACACTGAAGCACACTATCACTGTCAATCATATTTACAACAATTACCAACACTGTTACACAGGGAAAACCAACTGTAAACCATCCCAGTTCATCGTCCCGCACGTTCCTGTGAAGCTCAATACGATCCCATGGTATCAGCCTGCGCTCGGGCACAGAGAAGGGGTTCGTGAGGAGAAAAAAATTACCAACCAACTCTAACAATTGTTATCTGTACGTACTGTCGTCCCTTAAGGCCTACACTGACAACGCACTCATAAAAAGGTGGCAAACTTTACCCTCAAAGGGACGCCGCTCTCTTTTTAGTGAATAAACTATTATACAAACAGTGCAAACATATCCTGGTAACATGGACATAACAGATTTTTGCTGGTCTAAAGTCGAATATTTGGTACGCATATTATGTGAACTAATTTATTTTTTGCTATGATATTTTTAGAATAAAGATTTAATAACAAAAAATAAATTTGTTCACATGAAATACCTACCGTAGGATAATAAAGTTATAACCTGAAAGCTATATTCTACAAGAAAATGAACGTAGACTCCAAACATCAATACATATATTAAACATGATTAGCTGTAGTATCTCAACAGAAACAAAAGTTATTGCATGGCAAGGGAAATATCGTATCAGAGTCAGAATAATGATTGACACTCAACCAATAGAACAAGTCTCATACTTTACCTACCTCGGTTGTGAACTATCTTTTAATGAAAATAACCAGTCGAAGAAGAAACTTCACCGATTTCAAGACATGTGTGAAGAAATTTTACCAACAATGAAATGCAAAGCCCAAGAAGAGACTCAAATCAAATTTTATAAAACAATGGCAGTACCTGCTCTGATGTATGGCAGTGAAATGTGGGTAAATAAAACACAATACAAAAATAAAAATCAGTCATCGGAAATGAAGTTCCTAAGAGCAGTAAATGGATATTTCCTGACAGAAGGAGGAATCAAGAAATAGGGCAATAATTGAATATTTCCTTTCTGACTGACAAATTTCCCCCAAAAAAAAGGGAAAATTGGAAGAACCACGTTCTAATAATGGGTCATGAGAGATTTCTCAAGCTTGCCGTGCAGTATCAACCTACACGAAGCAGGGATATTGATAGATCCAGGAAGAGATCATCAGAAAACTGAGGTCGGAACAGGCTTTTGGTCTATCCTTCAAGAGGAAGTGAGTAAGTAATTTATGATATATGTTATGAAGTCAGTTAGAACTGCTATACATATTAATACACGATAAGATCATCTTATTCTAGCATTTCTTTTTCGCAGCATTTCTTTAATGAGGTATACACAACATTCCATATTATGTGACGAAGATTTATTTCACTTGAACTCATCCAAACATTTACCATATTATAAAAATGGCAGAAGACGTTCTACGCGTTAAAATTCAATAGCAATTTCCTAGTATGGGACCTAATGACGTTAATTAAATTAGCCAGAAAAAACTACATACTCTAAAGAATTCTTAAACAAAACAATGGTGAGAATCGCTAATCCAAACAATAAAAAACTGCTGAAGTGTTACTGCAACTAAGAAAATTATGAAATTGCATCCTTTGGAAGATATGTTTAATTTAATTGAGTTGGAACGCTCGCTCCGGTGGTAATTTCACTACATAACAATATTCCCCTTTTCTTGTACCCGTTTACATTTGGCCTTTATGAATTTTAATTTTAAATTCATTCAGATATTTTGCCCCTTTGGTACTTTATTCCAATCCCTGACTGCCTTACCTACAAAAGCATTTTTTGCACTCCCTTATGCCTGAAATTGAGTGACATTTTGTGGTCATGGGCATCTGTTCCCTTCAATTCACTACGCCGAATTTTTCCACCAACATCTCTACTTATTAATGCGGTAAAAGTCATTACCTCGTTATAAGATATCCAACCTATTTGATCCCCCTGTGCACTGCTATACTCGTTGTGATGAATTAGTGAATCTTTAAGGAACAATAAAAAGAAGAACTACTGGCGAAAAAACAAATCAGTTGGAGAATAGTGAATGACAAACAGAAGAAAATGGTTATCTCTCAATACTCTCTTGCGTTTTATGAAATTTATTTATAGGTTAAGATACAAATTTTTTATTATACCAAAACTAGCATATAACCCGGAATTTCTCGGGAGACGGATATGAAAGTTTTGATGTTTAATCCAGTTTGATCGGACTGTCGCAAATATTCTTCATCACCATCAACTTTGGCCGATTTCCTTACATTTTCGAGATGTTTGTAAGAGTTGAATCGTTTCACGTGTAAACTATCCTCTTGGGAGTGATGGGTAAGAGGGTGTCGGTTTTGAAATCAAGTGCAGACATTATTTTTCTCTTTGTTTTAAAGTATTCGTGCGCAGAGTTGCATCAAAGGGGGATAAAAACTGTAGGTTTCTATAAAGAACATTTGAAAAAATTAAATGGGTTAATGGAAGTGGAGGACTGGGTTTTTGTAAACAGAAAGTAGATAACATTTTTCTCTTTGTGGCTGTGCAAAGTACCTTCAAAATCAAATAGATAATGTAGTTATGGTATAAAGTACATTGACAAAAATTAAGTGGGTTGTAACATGACGCTCTGGGTTTCTCATTAAATTATAAACATCTAAATTTAATTTTTATTCTCAGGTAAATTTTATCAAAATTATTTCAAATGAGAAAGGGTTCATAATTAAAATGCATGGATCCATGACTAATCAAAAACTTCCATGACCTGGACATTTATTCAGGCATTTACAATTCACATACAAAGTGAACATATCATTTCGGCTAGCAATTAAATATTTACCACATACAAACAAATTGATTAATAAAAGAAAAGGAAAAGCACGTCGTTGATTTTATTATAAACAAAAAAGTAATTTGGAAGGTAATGCTCCTACTAAACTCATTATAGTTCGGCAGATTGAAACTCCTATCTACGAGCTTCCTCACCAAGGTCGTTATTTGGGTAAGAGAGCTCCTTTGAATTTTAGTGCACTTCACAGTATACGTGTTTACCGCGAGTCAGCAAAGGGGAACTCACTCAAATGACCTCAAGTCACACTCGTGTCAGTATGAACATAAACACTGACTCTGTACTGGTCGCCTCTGCCAGCTCGTCTCAATGACCTCTCGCCTAGAGAGTTCTTGGTCGAGTCCCCGTTGCCATCATTGCCGTTCGCCTTCACATGTCGGGAGATCGCCTCTCCCCAACGGAAGTCGATTCTCCCAATCCAGTTTCATCTCCGCCCCTGCCATCTCCGGATATGTCCAGACATGAAAAATGTTTTAAACAGTAACTAAAGTTAACTAATTTTGTGATTGGAGGGTCACAATCATCCATCCCACACAACACATCGTTCATTCTTATTGGCTGCTAATTGCTCCTTTCATGTTCACAATCCGTGCACTTGCGTTGATCGACCTTATCTGGCTATTTCATTGTTCGTTGGAGTAGTGGACCCTGCTCGCGAGAAAAATGTTTATCTGGCAAATGTCTATATAGCCACGTCTCGTTTCGCCACAGGCAGTCGAATCTGTCTCCATAAATCTATGCAAACTTTAAATTGTCACGACTGCACAATTATGCAAAGTGAGTGTGTGAGGCACATAAATTTCGATCTTAGGGCGATGCCCCTACTCAGGCTTTCACAGGTTGACAGTGACGATGGCCGGTCTTCTTTTAGCGGAACAATGCCACCCTGGCTTTCTGGAAGCTGGGTGTTGGACCGCCTGGCCACTCGTGTAACTGGCAACTCCCGTAGGCACAAACAATAATTGTTACTTGCTGCATATACCCACAATAAACAAATAATACAATTGTGATGTTATCAAAACATTACAGGGTTGAAAGGGGGAGAGGGCTCGGATTTCTGTAAACTAAATGTAAACTATTTTTCTCTTTGTTTAAAAGTATTAGTGTGCAAAATCCATTAAAATCGAAAAAACCTGTGTATTTATATAAAAATTAAGTAGTGTAGAGGGAGAGAGGGACTAGTTTTGGGATTTATGTTTTGGTTAGAAACCTTCTCCATGAAAAAATACGTATCTGTGGCAACTTTCATGGTGATCGGTCAAACGGCGTCGAAGTCTATTGATCTCGGATATAGCAACATATATATATATATACATAAAGATTTGATCATCAATATATTATGAACCCCCCCTCCTGACAGCGCTGTGAGGCTATGGTCTTCATGTTCCTTGGAAAGACGGCGGCAATGAAACTGTAGAGCTAAATACATTCATTTTAACGACTATATTGAAAACGCAGGACGTGTAACAGGAAATTAAATAGTACGATCTCTAATTTAGAATCGTAGTTTCCTCAAATAATTAAGAAAATGTTTTCAGAGATGAAAATGCAGCATTATGTTTTATGAACGTCCACTGTCTACAATCAGAATTGAATGGAGACCGTTGTGCCTAAGTTCTCAAAGTTTTGTTGTATGATTCTAATAATTTTAAAATGATAGGAAATAAAATTGTTAATTGATATGAAAACAACTTCACGACAAATAAATTTCAATAATTCCATCCAAAATCGCATACTGTTCAAAAATTATCGACGATTTGACACAAAAATTAAAAAATCATAACATCATAGTTTCATGCAATTTAAAAGGGAACTTATTATTTGTGGCAACATCAATGAAAATTTGATAAACAATGTTATAAAAACAAATACTTTCCACGAATGCTTAAACCATTACAATTTCCATATCAGACACTTGACAAATGGTAGTGACTCTATTTTTTATACTTTCATACAGTTGACGTGTACCTACATACCAAAAGTAGTGGAGGCCGCAATAATAACACATGCTGGAGCATTTGTAATGGACTCAACTAGTCAGCTAATGTCCTTCTAGATAGGCGTCCTTAAGTTTGGCAACATCATTCACCTTGTGCATGTCTTGAATCCCATGCAGTTAATTTCATGTCTGGCGATATATATGGCCAATTAACTATTTGTTGTAATTACCGAGACTACTTCCCAAACCAACCGCATACAATCTAACTTCCATAGCATGGTGCATTATAGTCCAAGAACTGCTTGTTGGTGAAGGACTGCAAGCACCAAGAAGCTTGCTATATCGACGTCGCATCATGGACAGGATTAGTTTTCCCAGTCCGCGTCACGTAAGCACGCAACGCTTCAGTATGGAAATACCGGCAGCATGTTTCTCAAGATAGATCTATGGCCTCTTGAGGTTTTTCTCTACATCTGATTGAACCATTAGTGTGTACCAGCCGTAAATATAACTCATCGGACCAAACCACCTTATTCCGGTCATTTAAGGTGTAATGATTGTGTTCTCGAGCACTTGTGAGTAGTTGAGAATGATTCTGAGGGGCAACCTTGTCATTATCTGCTGTCATTGCACGAACCTCACAGGACACGTCCCTGGGTCCCTGGTGCGTCCTCCATTTACTCTGGTGATCAATACACACAATGTCTAAAGTTTTTTTTTTTTACGTAGATCTTGATCATTCAGGACACGTGACCGTGTACTGCCCTGTATCATCAACGAGCTACTCTTTGTATACATTTGACACTATGGAGCGAGCTCCCATTTCAGGAACCTTATATCTTTGCGTAGGCTCCAACTGTCATTTCACATTAAATCTGCTCGAGTAGCCGTTATCACGTTAATAGTTTTGACAGAACATTAGCACTGACAACCATCTGCTAAATATAGCCATTTGACGGGATGCTTCTATAAATAAATTGAGATATTTAAAGAGTTTCCACCCTATCTTCTCTAAAGATAATTTACAACAAATTTCTTTAAACGGTTGTTTCAGTTCTCGTGTGTGCAGATTTCTCTTGTATATATGTTTCAGTTTCAAATTAGGAGGCATTTTTCCTCTTTGCCTCTGGACTTCTCGTCGACATCGCAGTCATTACAGGATGTAAAGGTATGCACGGAGGAGCAAGGAACGGTAGAGAATTCCATCACTACTTTTTTGAAGGAATCGTCCCGGCATTCGCCTGAACTAATTTCAGGAATCCATGGAAAATCGAAATCCACAATCAATTTCTTTTCTTAGTACTGTCTTTTATTCATTGACTATATGCTATGAAAAATCTGAATTATATTTGATACATTGCTTTCAGAGTTGTTAAAGTAAAGATTTGGAATAAAAAGGGATAGTAAACACTCCTATAATCTGGGCAAATGTGAATCAAATACCACTCAGTTAGAGACGAGGGTATATCAGATTGCAGTTGCCTGACACAAAATGGCTAGTATGTCAATTAACAAACTGCGTTCCACGGCTCTCCAACACTGCGCCACGTTACCGCTCACGTCGCTTGTGCAATCGTTGTATTAGGGGCACATCGCGACGCAGTGCGCTCTGAATTTAGGGTACCTTTAATATATAGTATTAACTTGCAGAAAAATAATCTCAAGTGCATAGCCGCACAATAAAGCTTTTGCTTATTCAACTTCTTTTGCTCTCAACATACGGACTATGTTAGAAGAAGAGATTTTTACTGTTTTTGTTCAAATGCAGGCTATAAAAGACAGAGGGGACTAATTTCCAAAGCTCATAGCTAACAGCAAACCTCATACAGAGCAGAAAAAAAATGGTCTAAAATTAACAAATTTGATCATCATTTACGTCTTTATTTTTCAGAGAATTTAAAAAAAACACCTTAAAACAAAAAACACCTTAACGCTCTAAAAAAACGAAAAATAAATATTTTTTTTAGCTCCTTTTGCACATCCAAGAGATCACTTTTCCAAAATTTTAAATGTGTAATTTGGTTTTATGTAACCATGCAACCATAGATTAGATGTTCCATGGTAGCATGTCGTTTGTCAGAGCTGAGAAGAATTGAAGGTGAAATAAGGAACAGTTCACAATGATAAAGATTAGCCCGACCAAACAGCCAGAACAAGAAGTGTGCATACCTTGAAGAGCAGAAGTTACACCTGATACTAAAGGCAAAATAGATCCAAATTTTTTTACACCTATGGTTGCAAATAGCTTCGGTCGTGATATTGTTCCATATTTAATGAACTGTTGCCGCTTATCAACTGACACCTTTTAACAGAAATCAAATTTTTACTCACTTCACACATCAGTTTCGGCAATTTATATACAAGCTATCATAAAAATAATACAGTTCAATTATTTCATCAATTACATATTCACGAATACCCACTACAGGCACACAAAAACACGACAGATATAGAACACGGGAATAGCAAAACGTTAAATTTTATTTGAATTTCTACTTTATTGTTATTTTTCAGCGTGACCACTTTAAGAGGAAAATTTTTTACTAATTAAGTTTGAGAGCAAACAGCAAACAACACATTTGACTGATTAATAAACAATTTTATGTGAATTCTTGACTATTAGAATTTGACGGCCTACTATACTCATAACTATAAAAAAAAAGTCAAATCTAGTCTATTCAAATAGCAAAACGGACTGAAATTCAAATTAAACAAGTTGATCATAACTTAAACTTGAACACACATATCACTGATTTATTAAAATGATTAGGTGAAGCTATTTTTTGTTTACAAACAATATCAACAATAGACGGTCTTATTAACAGAAAACGTGTTCACTTTGGTTATTTACATTTACTAAAATATTATAGAATACGTTCCTACTGGAAACTTAACCTACAATATCTTTGGAGGGAAGAAATGTATGATACGTATTATGCGCGAAATGGTATTTAAATATTCAAGCGTTAATAATTTTGACCACATCCTAGAAATACATATCTTATTATTGTCTTCTGTAGACAAGACCTTAACCCTGTTTAATACAAGTAGTAATAAAAATTATTACAACATTAGGATTAAGCGTCATCTCCATAACGATCATAGTTATTGTACTTTTGTACTAAAAATCTTCGCATAGTACGCTATACGACTTTTTTGTGGTCCGGCAGGAATTATTAAATATTTAGTTTCATAATGTACATGAATCAAGAGAAACTAAAAACTACCATTAAACAAAATATTTTGAACAAATTTGACAAATTCCAGATTAAAACCTCACAGCAAACACTAGAATAACATAACTGATTGAATTCATGAAGAAACTATTCATTGGTTTGGTCACAGGATGAGCAACACAGGTCTGGTTAGACGCCATTGTACAGGGACACACGATAAAGCAAGACTCCAGAATTTTTCCATGTACGACTGCTCGCTGGGTGCACATCGTGTCCCAAAGAAACATTAGTTACACTAACAAACTTCCTCTTTGTAGTGAAGTCAATAACATTTCTGTGTTTTAATTCTTTTTTATGAGGGAGACTGGCAGGTGCAGCAGCCTGGTTATTCTGCTTCCTGTCGCTCTATCGTACATTTCTCCGTGGGAAAGCGGCAGTAGTGGGCCACGGTCCACCCTACTTGTGGAGCCGGAAAACCTCCCAGCCGGCCGGAATGTCAATTTCGTAACACTGGCGGATGACCTGTTCCACCTCCGCGCCCACGGCCATTCCTCAGTCTGCAAACTAACAGGGAAATCCTATTTTGAATCATAACCCCAGAACTAATCTTCAAATGTGTAGGGAACCAGTAACGAGGAAATAATAGGCACTTAGTTCTTTGTAGCCTTATACAATATGTAACAGAGATAAAAGTAGGAATTAGTAGGGGTTAAGTTCGAATGCGATTAATGAAATATTCGAATGGATCAATTATCTTGTGTATGATAATAGTATAGATGTATTAAAGATAAGAGGACTTGAAGTATAACATAATAGTACCAATTCAAAAATGAAGACGGACGAATTACAGGCCAATTTATTTGACCTCACTGGTAGGTGAGTTGATCAACAACTTTATGTGCAACCACATCAGGAATATCTGTGCGGATGGGTAAATGAAGATAAACGGAAATATGAGACAACTTATTAAGTAAAGACATTAAAAATAGTCTATAATTGTAGGTTGGGGAAGGTACTGCTTGTTGAAGACTTGAAGCGCAAATATCTTCGCATAACATATAAAAATAACTCAACTAGGCAGGACACATGGGGAAAGTGGTAGAAAAAAATTTAATATATTGGAGAGATTGATGAGGTGATGTATCAGAGAAGTGAGGGAACTGGTTTATAAATTTGTGTAGTTAGACCCACATTTTGGGTATTAATTAAAGAAGTTGGAGGAGGTTTAGAGAAGGGCTGCTGTATTTGTGTTTATAAATTACTGCATAACACAACCAGTAAATGATACGGAAAAGGAGCTGGAATGGGAGTCATTGGAAGACAGGAGGATGGTGAACAGAGTGCTGGGAGTGTACAAGGCTCGTATATGGGTGATGATGCATGGAAACATATTGGAAGAAGAACTGAGAGTTGTGCATAGAAGGGAAAAGATTCCCATGACCACAAATTGTCAATCGATTTCAGACATAAGGATGTTGGAAAATTTTCTTTTGTAGGTAAGGTAGTCATAAAGTGGAATAAATTTGCAGAAAAAAATAATAATTTATCAAAAACGCTGAAAGAACTTAAAATTAAAAGTTTTAGAGGGCAAAAATAGATGGGTACAAGAAAAGAGAAAATGAATGTGTAGGGAAACTGATAGCGGAGAGTACGTTCCATCGTAATTAAATTAAATTTAATAAAAAGTTTTACCTCTGAATAATTTATGAAGTCTTTTTAAAATTGGAATATATTGTCACTCACCGCCTAAAAACATTAATAAATAAATATGTAAAGGATAATAATATTAAAAGTCGAAGTCAAATATTGTAAATATTTAATAATCATTTCTTTGAAGCAAGTGTTAATGAAATTTTTCTAAAGTTCCTATCTCGAACACATACAAACTTTACATTCGTGAAGAGTCGATAACTCATACAATCATTTAATAGTTTCCAGCACATGTTTTTCTCTGATTGATAAACAATTTAAAAAAACGGGAGTAATATTTTCTTTTAGGTTTTGTGACTTGTGCATTGAGGCATTGTGATTACAGATAGAAGAGGACTGGGGCGAGTATGGAAAGGAATTACGTAATTGAATCCTGGTGGAATGAGCTTTGCTAACCGTGATTGTTGGCTTCAGAAAGTGTATCGATATCTAGGAACATCATTTGGAGCACTTAAATCAACAATAAGTTCTAATGTTATTATTAGTTTCAAATTGAAAATGATTCAAGGTCATCACATTGGCCTTGCCGTATTTGTTTTCCTCTACACATAAAAAAAAATTAATGACTTCGAGAAGATTTTAAAATAATGTTGCCTTTAACGACACAGTTCTTGGAAACGACTGAAATTAATCTAGTAAAAATTTTAATATTAGCTGGACACCCTGCATTTAGAACTTTATGTCTGGTTGTTTTGTTTACAAGCACACACAGTTCCACAGATTTCGACCAAATTTCACACAGTTGATCTCAACCAAACTGATAACAGGCCTTCCCGGGTGCATGATTCGCCATAAACTTAACCCAATTCCAACCACCACAAATATCTGTAGTGCGGGTTGCCCAATAAGGAATTATTTAAGTTGTAGATAAAATATAATTTATTTTAAATGTTCTGGAATTTAACTTAAAATACGTCATGATGTTTGCAGAAAGCTGCGGGTGGAGCTTACATGTATTTGATAATCATACTCGTACATAACTCTGGTGAAACGTGGATTGCAAATAGAGCTTGAAGACGGCGGGGAAACCGTGGGCAACGGCTATAGACCCTACTTATAACTAACGAAAATTTCCCAGACAGAAATCTTATTGGCATAAATATTTTCATATTATCCTTTGATGGCTTGGTGTAGTTGGGCACTAAACTCATTAACAAATTATGAACGGTGATTGTGAATAATAATAATGCAGATGAAATGGATTTTTAATTTCTCTTTTTTTTTTTATTGTCCTTGTGGATTTCGTTCCTTATAAAACTCATTTGAGTTATAATAGTGAGTGTAGTGATTGATATGTTAGGTTTCATCTTCTCCTTTAGCCAAAGCATCCTGGATACGGCATTTTTCTGGAAATATTATTTTTATTTATTTATTTATTTCATTCAGTATCTGCATCTTTGAAGCAACATTTACTGCTGGATGTGTAAGTTCCAAAGATTGAATGTGCTATATCCAAGTATTGCTAAGTGGGTTTTGAACCATGCTTTGAATTCTATGTATGTCTGCTCTTATAAATTTGAGTAATACAAATTTATTACTACATGTGTTTGTCATATCACTTCTCTAAAGAATCTTTTGTTCTGAATTCTATGCCAAATCCTAATTTTTTTTTGTTACATTTGATATTTTGTGTGTGTTTACTTACAAGTCATTTTATGACATCTGTTTTCATTAAGCCTTTTTGTGTTTTTTTTAAATTTATGTAATGAGTTTATTCACATATTTCGGGCTTGGCGTTGTGTTGTTCTATCTGGTTACTGATATTATTGTTGAGTTGATGTAATTATTCTTTATACAATAATTTTCTTTTTGGCAGATGAGTTAAGCCCTCAACCATAATTTCCATTGTGATACGTTTTATAAATAAATGTTTTATTGTAATTTTTGTGTGTGTTTGAAGAGTATTTTACTCACACACTATTATCATTTCCAAGTTAGTTGGTTTACAGTAAAATAGATATAATTCTCGCTTTTCCGTATTTTATGTTAACATATTTGATGATAAATTTACATTATGACTCCTCGGCTCTAGTCAAAATTTCAACAAACACACTATGTAAGTGACTTGTTAAAATTTTGACGTGTTGTAAATGTTCAAAGACAGAACCTATGTTAAATTGGAAGAAATAAATCCCACTGTAATTAAAGTATTCTTACTAATGGAAAAATGCAATTGCTGCATGTGAGGCAGGACAACTGCGAGATGAGCATTTTTATTTTAACTTACCTTATTCGCTGAAGGAAAATATAAAGAATACAATAAGTTTTTTCTGTAATGAGGTTACAACAGAAGTAAATTCTGATACCATAAACTTCCTCTGTATCATTAATTTTAAATTAAAAATGTATTATATAGTTTCAAAGAATATGGCTAATTACTTTCTAGGTGATAAAATTATGTCCAAAATAAAAAAAGGATCCACTTAACCAAACGCATCCTGAGTCCAGACAATTAGCAACCCAAAGAACACGGTAGTATGTTACTAACCTGCAGGCTACAGCAAGCATTGAACAACCGCGGGTAGAATGTTGTTTCACATTGCTCTAGCACCGAGTCTGCAAAAAATCCTCCAGACTGTTGGTGAAGTGATTTGCTTGTAACAAAGTCATATGTTCAACGCAGCTGTTACTTTGTCGCGGTTCCACTTTTTCCGCGTACTTCTTGCAACTACCAACAAGAAACGTTTCATGCTAAGTTAAGAGGAGTCTAGATTTCTTCTTCTTCACTCTGTCTTTTTGTTTTCATCAGTGTCTTGACTGGTTTGATGTAATCCTCCATCCCTTCCTATCTTGTGCTAATCTCCTCATGGCAACATACCCCTTACATCCCACGGACTCAATTAACTGCTTCATATATTTTAATCATTGTCTTCCTCTACAGCTCTTTCCTTCGACGGTTCCTTCCAATAGCAAATTAACCAATCCTGCATGCCTCAAAATATGAACCACCATCCTGTGTCTTCTTTCTATTAGACTGTTCCACAAACCTCTTTCCGCAGCCATTATTTCCAAAACACTTTCATTTCGTCCACTTAATTTTCAGCAACCTTCTATAGCACCACATTTAAAATTTTTCTTCTTTCGGGTATTCCCTAAAGTCCTTATTTGGCTACCATACATTGCTGCGCTCCACACTTAGAGTTTAACAAAACCTTTCTGTTTCCTAGATCAACATTTCAAACTTAAAGATTTATCTCTTTCATGATGACTCTTTTACTGGTGTTATTCTGCTTTTAACAACATTACTACTTCGGCCAACAGTTGTAATTTACTTCCTAAGTAGCAGAATTCACTTACTTTTCTATTGCATCCGACCATACTTGTATATTTAATCTACTATTATTGCTATCATTTTATCCCTTTTGTCTTGCTTAGGATTATATTTAATCCAATGCTTCTTCAGTACATCGTTCATGCCATTCAATAACTTCCGAATATCCTTAATCTATTCTGCAAACAGGACAATATCATCAGCAAATCGTTACATACTGATTTTTTCTAATGGAACACTTACGCTAGATTCAAATTTTACTTTTACTTTCTTTATTGCTTTCTCTATATACAAGTTGAAAATTAATGGGAATAAATTACAACCTTGTCTCACATCCTTTTAAGTGATGCATTTCTCTCATGAAACTCTGCTTTTATTATAGTCACTGGATTCTTACATTGAATTATAAATTATTCTACTATCTCGGTACTTTAGACCTAACTTCTTTAAAATTTTGAATATTTTGTCCCAACTAACATTATCAAAAGCTTTTTCTAAATTCATGAACGCCATTAAAGTATCAACAAATGCCATGAAACTCTGTTTTTCTTGACTCACTGTTAGGGTTCTTTTGGTGGTTTAAGAACTACATTAATTAATTAAAAAAATCCACCAAACAGGTTATGTTTGAAGACGTCTGTTTTATTGTGATCAAATCAACAAGTCAGCGATATTCACTAGTATAGGTACAATACAGAGATGCACAGTCGCAAACTCAACTGAATGATTGAAACTCTCTGTAACACTGAATACTGTCAACTAAACTGACTTACTAACTGAATGCATGAATGAATGTCTCTGTCCAGGCGATCTGTTTATATAGTCTTTATCGAAATTACGAGAATTCTTCAAAGGCATCCGCCCGATATTTCTCGATCATTAACAATCACTCAAACAATCTAACATATTAAAAACAATCGGAATTAATACAAAATTAATTAACAACATTACAAAATGATCAGAAATGGTAATTATAGATACTTAAATACAAAATTATTTACAGAAATCCTTTCAAACGGTAGAAAATTGTCCTTTAGACATCGTAATTTACATTAATACATGGAATTACAAACATTTAAGAAATTCTCTTGCATCATTCGGTTCTTAAACATATTAAATGGCCTTTGAATAATTTTCTTACCTAAAACTAAGTCTATATACACTGATTTACAAGAAATTACAAAACAAACATATCCAATCACTTTCAAGCAAACTTTAGCTAATTACAAATACTTCATACAGTACAATGCTATTCAAAATTCAGGTATTAGGGCTGTTACACCACCCTTCAAATATTAATCTCAGATCCAGAATCGCTTCTCTCGTACCACGTTTTTCCTTGAACTAAAACTGATCTTAACTTGCTATTTGTTCTACTACCCTTTCCATACTTCTTTATATTATTCTGGTCAGTAATTTTGAAGCAAGTGATGTTAGACTTATAGTGCGATAATTCTCATGTTTTTCATCTTATGTTATCTTCGGTTGTGTGAAGACGGTACTTTTATTAAAATCTGTTGGACTCTCTCCCGTAACATAACTTTTTTATATCAATTTGATTTATTTTTGGATTTCTTCTTCTCCTAGAGATTTCAGAAGCTTTGCCGGATTCTCATCAATTTCAATTTCTGATTTCAAATCATATAAAGCATTATCAAATTTTGTCCTCAAAATAGGATCTGCTAAGTCATCAATGTCTACATCGCCTTCTTTTTCCATTACAATGATGTTCAAATCAACCGCACCATAGAAATTCTCTGTGCATTCCATCCATCTTTTAGCTCTATCTTCCAATCTAAAAGATGTTTCCTGTCAGCAGCGTTAATGTTTATACATTTTTTCTTCATTTCTCCAAAATTTTGTTTGATATTCCTATATGCCTCATGTACTTTATCTATGACCATTTCCTTTTTACTTCTTGATTGTTTCGTGTAGCCGGTTTTCTATTGCTTTTTTGTATCTTCTGCATGTTTGATTTATTAATTGTCTTTATTTCTGTCTTTTTTCTTCATCCTGAGCATTTTTGTGCCTTCTCCTCTGATCCATTAAAATATCTTCTGTTATCGACGGTTTTCGGACTGCTTGTTACCTAAAAAAATAAAGTTTAATAACCAGCTTTCATTATTTCTCTCTGCAATGTGTTTTATTCCTCCTGAGTTATACTCCTTTCACATTTACTTCGTAGACCTATGTCTTCCGACTCTGTAAATATTTTTCTCGTGTTAGATTGTTTCAATTTGTTCACTTCCGGGCTGTTCTGCTTGAATTTCTTCTTTAATCTCTTGAATTTCAGTCTGCACTTCATAACTATCAGATTTTGGTCAGAGTATAGTCGTTGCTGGATATGCTTTACAGTCTAGAACTTGAATCCTGAATTTTTGTTTGACCATGATATAATCTAGCTCTTATCTACACGTATCCCCTTGATGTTTCCAGGTGTATATTCTCCGTGCATGGTTCTTGAATAGTTTGTTTGCCACGATGAGTTTATACATTGGATTAGTCCTTTAATTTCAACGTATATATGCTCTATTTGCTCATCATCTTTTTAAGTTTGACATATACACTTCAGTCACTTGTACTAACGTGATAGAACCGGGCTTAGTTTCTACCCTCATCAAAATAACCCTGTCGCTATAGCATTCATAATAACCCTCCCGTTTCCTTCTCTTGGTCATTACAAATCTTACACCAGTAACACCATATGCAGACATTACTTGTGATCTTATTTCTGGTCACATGATCTCCATTCAGTCAGAAACCCATGTTTGTAACTGTAGTGAAACTGGAAACTGAAACCAGGGAAGTCTTGTTACAGAGTTAGTGGATAGATCTTCTTTTACGAACATGTTCATGCCATTAGGATTTTATTAGTTATCACTCATGTTATTTGGTTTATGTTATAATTCAAAAAAAAATTAAAACTTAACTCGTCTGGGTAGATGATAATGATCAGGATTGGCACTCGACAGAAGTTTCCATCCCTGGCTCATGTATTCAGATTTCATTTTTCCATGTTTCCACATAAAAAATAAATAAATAAATAGAAGTCAGTTCATTGTCCGGCATTGTTGGGCCGGAATTGATAGAGTTTTTGATTCCTCGGCACCCCATCTGGTAATCCTTCCGGGTAAAGGTGACCTACGGTTTAAAGTGGAATCCGAACCACGGAAGCTTTCTGGCATACTTCGCATTATATAGCAAACAGTGCTGGAGACGAATGTGTAGATAAGAGTCTTTGAAAATCCCAAACGGGACCTGGATTCGATCCTGGGGCCTATAGATTTCCAGATGGATGGCTTAAACCCACGAGCCACCAGATCGCTACGACTTCCAGAATTAATTCCAGGTAAATGATTATATCCTGCATTAACAAGACCACTGTGATTTCCCTCCTGTTCCAATCACCAGTCCACTCCCATTTTATATTAACCTGGCGAGTCGTGAAACCCCAAGGAAAAATGTGAAAATAATAAAATACAATTTTATAATTGTTTCTATATATTTCTGTTTAGTGTTTAAATTAATGTAATCTCTGCGGTACGAAAAAATTTCTCAACTTCTCTCCAATATCTGGCTTTATCATAAGTTACCATATTGGATTTTACATCGAACTGACAGATTTTCCTGACTAATTAAATCTTAAAACAAACTATCACGCCTGATCTTATGAGCTTACTGCGAAAGTTCTTACAAACCGGTCGGTGAAAACGAACACATTTCGACTAAGTGATCCGAGATGCAATTGAAAAAAAAATGGAAGTCATAGGTGTTATGGATTTTTTATCGACTCTGAACTCAGAATAGTATCTTTTTATTTCTTCTTCTGTCTTAGGACGTCGATTACTTTGGATCGTCTTACAAGGTTGGTGGTTTCAACTCGCTCTCGGCCATCGTTTGGTACAACTGTACGGCTGTAATAGCTGCAGCATCGACGATCATCAGCAGGTCGCAGATAATCACTTCCTGCTACGTTTCCAACACACGTGCAGGGTATTAGGAAACGGGTGAGAAGAGAATATTAACTTTCAAGAATGAGCGGCATCCATTTCTGCGCTACTTGTCCTAAACTATTCATGCAGCTAAGACACTTATTATTTCCTGACTTTTTACCGCGATTTCTACCACGTTTACCGTAGACTCCCTCAGTCGTTTTGCTATCGACTTGCATATAAGATATTATCCAGGTTACGTAGATTCTACTTAGCATTCACTGACTCGATGGCTTCATTACGCTGCGGCCGTCTATATGGTTTACTGACTGATACACCAAAAGAAGAGAGAGATTGCGTTAGAATAGCATCACATGTATCTCTTCGTTAAGGTTTCGATTAAATATTAATTTTCTGCTCCGTCCCTGGGTAAAGTTGCCAGGTGACGTACATCTCGGATTTGGTCAGATTATAGGTAAGAAAGTTCAGTGTTGATAACGTATTTTAATTTCGTTATCCTGTACTGGTCGCGGGAGTATCACAAGATCACGCAGGCAGTTCATGGACACTGATGTCGTGTATGGACGAGCATTGTCCTATTGAAACTGTAGACGAGACGTTCGCATGAGAGGTAACACTTGAGAACACAGGATGTCATTGACATACCGTTGTGCCGTCAGAGTTCCCTCGATCGCTATCAGCCGGACCTGAAGTCAAACCCGTTGGCTCCCCACACCGTGACGTCAGGAGTAACACCGCTGTAACTCCTGAAAACATTGGAAGATTGGGACCTCTTCCTAGTTCGCGGTCATACTCGCCTATGACTGTCATCCGATACAGTGCGCTGATTTCCACTATATATCATAAAAGTTTTGTTTATACTTTAATTATGTTTATTACGAAAATCTGTAGCTAACGCTGTGGAAATTAAGAAAGTGTAGTGTATTGTTGATTAAAAATCATTTGAATAATTATGGAAAGAATTCAATCTTCAAAATAGCACAACCAAGTGAAAGTTAATTGTGAGGTGAAATATAAAAACGCGAAATATAAAAAAAAACGTAAATAAATTAATTGCAATGAATATTAATATGCACTGAAATGTAACTACAAATATCTCTAACACGTCGTACACATAACCTCTGAAGAATCTCCGGACTATGAAGTGAGACGTGTGCGGAGAGGATAAAAACAAACCAAAATTATATTTCTTTGGCATTAAATATTGATCATTTATACAGAATAACTAGCTGGTACCCACTACTTCGTTCGTGTTTGTAAAGAATTTGGATTGATAGCTACCAACATCTAACCACCATAGTGCAACATTGGAGACTCGATGCTATTATCACACACAAACGCCAGTCATCTGCGCTATGTAGTTCAGGCAGCAAAGTAAAATAAACGGGCACACATGTCTTTGGCCGAAACACGAAAATATCCTTGATCGTCCAATTTCAACCACCATATCTCCCACACTCCCACAGTTACCGAAATTCGGCCAACGTTGTGATCGACGGGTGACTCTCTGCTACTACCACACGCAAACACCAGTGATCTGCGCTACATATTTTTGGCTGAAAAGTGATACACCATGATACATACGTTTTTGGTAGAAATATGAAAGTGCCGCAGGTCGACCACTTTCAACCACCATATCTCCTACACCTCCATAGCTACCGACATCTAACTACCATAGTACACGATAGGAGACAGAAGACCACTACCACACACAAACACCATTGGTGTATGCTATGTAGCTGTGGCAGCAGAGTGACATATACTGAGACACATGTCTTTCGTCGAAATACTAAAATTTCCTGCATCGACCACTTTTAACCATCATATCTCCCACATCCACACAGCTATCGACATTCGGCCAACTTTGTGCACGACAAGAAACTCCATGCTACTTCCACACCCGATCAGTGCTAGGTAGTGGTGGCTGAAAAGTGAAATATAGGAAAACACATACCTGCAATTGAGGAAATAGCCTACACTATCCTGTTTTGTAGCGTGATATTTAGTTCTAAAGGTGTTCTTAATTAAGTCCTTAACAGTACTTAAAAATTTTCTGAAGTTGTATTTAAGAGACAATTAAATCTGTGCATGTAGTGTTTTCTATGCTCGTATGTGCGTGTATGTGTGTGGTCGATTGTACATGTTCAATAAAATGTCAACAATGTTTGAGCTAATACAGTATATTTAAATACAGTACTTATATTTGAGTTTAATTTCACTTTTATTGCCGTTTCAGCATAAGTTTAGCGCAAAAACCTGAAAAATCACCTCTACAGAGGATATATAACAGTAAGACAGGTTTGCATACTCAGAAAATGATTTATATTAACAAAGTATTTCAAGCTGAAACAGTGTCCACTAAGACGAGCACGGCGCAGCCGAGTTTGGTTTATACTCGTATTTTGCACCCAAGTTGCCGCTGACGTCGAAAGTGGCGGCGCGGCGCTCCTCTGCTCTTGCGCAAACGTCCCTAGGGTCACGGCACACATCTGCTATCTGGAGCAGCATCCCACTGCAGGCGAGTGACCCAGCAAGCAGACGACACGTCTCTACGAATAATGCAACGACTGCTGTGTACGAGTCAAGACTGCAACGCGTTAGTTTCATTACAGTGACAAATTGAACTAGTAATAACTGCAGCTCTACACTGACACACTGGCTGCAATTGCCGAACTAAATCATGCGGTTTTATTACCTGTCATTTATCGAGAATAATATGGTATTGTATTGATGAAAAGTATAAAACCATTAAATGAATAGTTAATGGCTGTCCAAATTATGTGCTACACAGTGCAAGAAGTGCTACATATATCTATTCGAACATATGACAGCTAGTATTGTAGTTCACCATTTTACTACCTACTGCTGACATCCGAGTGGAATGATATTGACTATAGAATTGTCAGGGAGTTTAGTACTTATTTGCATGATTAATATAACTGCCGAACAATAACTTTTTTTTTTTTTCACCTAGTGGCACCGCGCTCCTGTTTTACGCAGTTGAATGGCGAGAATCATGAGAGGGGGGAGGGACCCTTGTCCTGCTCGAATTCAAGCCGGATTTGTTAGACGTGGAGTTATGTAATATATAGGAGGAAAGTTTTTATTACAATCTGTCTGCCAAAAGTGTATCTTTTCGTGTTCTGGATGATAATATTTTTTTTTTTTTTTTTTTTTTTTTTTTTTTTTGGTGAAAAGTGTCGTTTGTGACACGGAGATTAGGAACCAATGCAGCAT
>CM061920.1:99775753-99833358 GCA_031002005.1 Vandiemenella viatica | reverse complement strand
CGATGATGAGAAGATGAACGGGCAGCTATCAAAGTGACAATACAGTTGGAGGCTGGTGGGTTTTATGCTAATAGAGTTATTAATGGAGCGATGGAACAACGACACATCGAAGTTAAAAAGAGTGCGATGGTTGTGTAAGTAGGACCAAAGGAAATTGAGGGTGTTGGATACTGAGGGAGTAAAGGAAACTGGGGGGGGGGGGGTGGAGGGGGAGAGGAAGGGAATAGGTTTTTTCAATGAGTATTCATATGATATATATATATATATACGTGGGGTTCTACGACGTTTTCCAGGAAAGCTAACCCAATTCACCCATGTGACGTTTTATCTTACAAGGCAGACGAACAATTATATTTCTAGGTATCTCGTGGAAGATGTGTCATTTGACCCAATTAAGTGAAGAAATATGTGGGTGAGCCATTGAGGGGGAATTCTATTACAGGAAATATTCCATAACATACAGACTACGGTAGTGGTGTATAGTGGTGCTGAAGAATATGATGTTAATGTTGAGCAGGATGGATTCCAAGGCAAGGATATGATGAGAAGTTTTGGAAGGAGAAATATCTTTTATAAAGTGCGGGATGCTGCGATAATGTGTGGAATCTGCTGTTCCACAGGTTGAGATACGTTCAATGGATGAAGTATACGCTGTCTTGGTTCCTGGCATTATTTATTTTGTGAATTAGATAAGAATAGAGGCTATTTTGGGTAGTCATTACGGGATAAAATATTGGGAACTGTCAAGAGAAGTTCTCGAAAAGAGAATTAGTACCTTACATATTGAAGAAGGCTGCAAACCATGCGTTAGAGTGCGGAATGCATCAGTGGGTGACAAGTACGCAACTTAAGTTGGTGGTATTACACATTTCGGGATAGACTTAAGAATTGGAGTACGGGATTTTTCTTTTGGAATTAGCAGAGTTTGAACTGTGGAGTTACATCGTAAGGTAAACCAGGAATATCTCAGGATCCTATCTCCTGACTGTTGGTTGATGTCAGTTCATGGGTATAAGGTATTTGGTTTCGGTTTCAGCCGCATGACAAAAGAATTCGACCTCGCAGTCATTCACAAATTTTTCCTTGCATTAACGCAGATTTGTTGATAAACGGTTGCTTAAATTGTCGCTGGCACAGAGTTGCTTGTGGTTCAGCCATATTGCAAAATTGGTGGATGCGTTTGGTTTTTACACTGGACATCTGTTGATTAGAAATTGTTCTTTGTAGTGAGCATTCGGTGATATGTGAGACAATGTTTCGAACTCCAGTGCAGAAATTCAGAACGTTGAGGGCTTCATAAAATCAAAACTATAGATAACATCCTGTTTCAATGGGCTCGTCCTTTGGATTTCTGTTCATGGAAGTGTGTACCATTACAACATACATTATACATGTTGCGCAGTAAATACCAAATTGATAAAATCGTAATGATTTTTTTATGCTTCTTTCCACTTACCGTAAGACAGTAACGTTTCCATGTAATACTGGAATTGTTCAGTATCCGCTTACTTGATTCACTGGACATCTTTCCGGTTTACATCCGGTTATCATCAGAAATTAATCGTCTTTATCATCTTGACTGATTGAACATCTTGAACTTGTCTTCTTTCTTACCGAGCGTGGTGGGTGAGCTGTTAACGTTCCGTCCTCGCATTCTGGAGGACGCCGGTTCGAATCCCCGTCCGGGCATCCAGATTTGGGTTTTCTATGATTTCCCCACATCACTCCAGACGAATGGCGCGATGCTTCCTTCAAAAAGGCCATGGCCGAATTCCTTCCAATTCCTTGTCACCACTCCTATCCCACCTCCATTGACCTCGACGTCGACGAGGCGTAAAACCATAAGTAAAAAAGAAAAGAGACTTGTTTCTTGAAATCCAGAATCCTTTGCACCAGAACGAACATTTAGCTTTTCAGTAGAGACTTTTCCATTAGAATTTTTTTCTATTGTTAGATGCTTTCATCCCTTACAACCATAAAATTTCACCGTACAACTTATAATAACTTGTAGGTAACAATGTAAAGAAAGAACTGGCGCCAGGCAACATTTATATGGGAAGGATAGATAAATTACACCCAACACTCACCAAAGCCATTGTAAAGTTGAGAGAAACAAGTGGCTGAGTTCGCGCAAGCCTTGTGGTCAACTGAACCACACACCCCGAAATACTGTTGTTTTTTTGTGTGCATTATTTCGTGTTGCTGTAGACCTCCTCCCTTCAACTTATATTAACATGTATCACATATTAAACTGGCCAATAAGCAGTAAAATTGACGGTAGCACACAATTATATTTAATAACCATCGCGTTAACAAAATGAAAAGAACAAGATTACCGAAAGCTTATTTGGGGGGAAAACCGCTAACGGGAAAGACACATGATGGAAGATCAAGAAGAAGTGTGATGTACCAACTGAAGGAGGATATAGAGAGAAGAGGATTGAACCGGAAACCTGTAGACCGGAGACAGTTGGAGATGATCGTATATAACTACCAAAACTATAACACTAGAAGGCTCGTAAACCAAACCCGGCATACTGGAGATGGTCCCCAGTGATGATAGATTTATGCCTAGAACGTAAATTAGTGTATGATTGTGACTTATATCAAATGTTCTACATCATTGCCCCAACAATTAAGATAGTGTTTTTACATACTCAACGAGTAACTGGTCTCCATGATATTTCTGTAAGGAAGGGGTGTTATTAAGTCACATTATTCCGGATTTGTTCGTTGCCTGTCAACACTTTTACATTTATGCTTGGCAACAAACTCTCTCCATTCTTCGGTTTTATGTATTGACTATGATGATGCAAAACGTTTGCGGTCAAGACTATAAGATATTCGCCCCGTTATTCTGTGTATAGTGAAAAATAAATTTAAAGAATGTTGTGTTATTTACTTGTTTAAAGGGGAAGGAAGGTGAGCGAATGATTAGATACGAGTCATAGAGGGACAACTTACAGTGTGTGACGAGGCTTGAGTGAAAACTAATGAGGCACTACTTACGTTTCTTGAAGAACAGCCGTCCCTCCGCGAGGTCCTTGCGCTGCTCCACCGTGACCAGGGCGCCGCCATCTTGAAAGACAGCTCTGGGCGAGATGCGAAGCGCAGCGCCCCCGAACAGTGACTCAGGCAGCTGGAACCTCAGGTCGTGGGTGCGCAGGAAGCTGGCGCCTTTGTCATACAGCGCGTCCGTCACGCCCTCAAACGAGTCCACTGCCGAGGTGGACCTGGCCGACTCCTCGTCCACACCCTCACTGATCTCGTTACTAGTCCTCGAGTACTTGTTCTCCACCAGATCGCCGTTCCGTGTGAAGACGAGGCTGTCTGTGAGACGAAGATCTTCTGAGGTGCTTACCGCGCCGTCCAAGAACAGGAAGATATTCCTCTTCACGCAGATCAGCGTCGTGTCAGCACCGCAGTTGGCGAACAGCTGTTTCCACAGAGAGTTGTCTTGGTACAACTCGCCGGTGAAACTGGTATTTCCTCGACCAGCTGCCATTTTTGTCACCGCGTCTACCACCCTTCCCAAAACCGTCAACGCGGAGGCCTTGTCCGTCCCTAGCTTGTCGATCTCATTGTCGACCTCTGCCTCCGCCGGTTCGTACCCGAGCACGGGAAGGACTGTCGCCACCAACAAGCACAACGCCACCGCCCCCGCCGCACTGCTCGAGCCGGTGTTCATTGTGTCTCGCGAAGTCACTGCTCGACCATGCTGGTTCTCCTTGTGGCGTCGCCCCGCCGCCCGGCGTCCTGTTTTATCGTCGCAGTGTCGCAACAGCCAGTGGCCAGCCGGCGCGGCAGTCTGAGGACGAGTGCCTCCTCCTGACGAGGCCGCTAGAGTAGGACGCGCCGAGGCGGTAGGGGAACACCTGCGCTACAAACCGGGCGCCGCGCCGGCGAAAGTCGACCTAACGTTCCGCCGCGTCGCCGCTGAGGCGTGCATTGGCGTCGCTGCGCTGCGCGTAAGGACGATTTTCGCTCGCTGCCTCGCTCCTGTTGATCGTCGGTTCAGCCGTGAAATTGACTGTACGCCTGACACTGACTAGCGCTAATGTGTATGCTCAATGAATCAGCTGTGGATACTGGCAGCGTACAGCACACAGGATGCAAGTACCTGCTGACAGATGACACTTCACCGTGGAGATGGACAAGTGTAACAGCTGCTGTGCAGGAAATTAACGGAGTTATACACAGTACATAGCAGTAAACCATATTTACATTGAACTAGAAGAATCTAAAAAGGAGCCGATGTATTTGTGAACACATAATTTAAATATTTGTTATGATAAGAACAGTTGCTTGGTAGATAATAGTTATTGACAAAAGGTATATAACAATTTCAGTAAATCTGTTATGCATACCAGCTTCAGTGTCTGATTTTTCAGTAACTGACAGACATGGGTCTTCAAACAACGAGCATTCATCAATATTTTGACTAAGCGTGTTGAAGCATCTTCATGTTTGCATAAGAACGTGCACTTTAGCGAACAATGGTTTCACTTCTCCACCTGATAACGACTTTTTAGCGTTTTCTGGAATCACTTAAGAGAATGTTGGAATAGCGTACCTGTTAATGTTATGTGGAGTTTTCTAGACGGAAAAGGTCCATCTTCCAAAAATTACCATTCGTGTCTATTTATTTACTGTTACAAATAATCACTAGGATCCACCTCAAAAACTATAAACGAAATAACAGTTTTTTATTTTATTTATTTATTTATTTTTTTACCATCCTTGCCTGTTAACATAGGGGCTTATCTGAAGTATATATCCAGGAATCGAAGTATTATTTATCGTATCGTTGTGCACGGTCTTCTCTTGACACCTGGTCGCAAAACAATATCATTGTAGTGTATGCGATGTAAGCTATTGTCTACTGTGAATTCGTAATACTATGAGAAAGGGAGCTTATTTTGATGCGGATATGGTCATCAGTAATTCCAGGATATTAATAAACGTGGAAGAGACAGCTCCCAGCTGCGGAATATAAGCACATAATCTACAATCCACAAATTTAACGGAGATTGCAATAATGAAGTGCTAGGACCATCTCAACACCCATCCTACCAAATATCATCTGAAATAAATAGCGAACTTAATTACGACTATATTCTATTATTACCATAAGGGGATTTGAGTGTTCCATAATATTACAGGCGAAACGCTCGGGCACAAAGGCAAAAGATTAGTGGATTAAGATCTCATTAAAAGGAAAAACGATCACTGAAACAAATCATACGTTTCCTATAATAATTTATGATAATAAACGTTAAATTCATTAAAAATTTGTAATTTATGTTACACGAAAATTGATTTTTTTCCTTGTTATGTTATTCTTTTTACGGTGTAGGCTATTAGTTTTGTACTAGTAATCGCCCAGGGGTTGTTCTATTGCGTTTGCTGCGAGCATAGATATATTATATACTGTACACATTGACATCGTTGGCTGAGAGTGTGTACACATACGTTATTAGGTTGTGTTGTTTGCCTTAATTCCCTGCAATACCTACAAAATTAAAAGGATACACTCCACCAATGACTGTATTCTAAATTTTAGCTTCTGGACTAACCATAGCAAATGAAATGTTTTCAAAATAATTTTTGACTTTCTATTTACCGATTTTTCATTTGAATTTCCACCATACAATAATTTAAAATATTCATTTTGATTTAAGACCAGTAAAACTGCTTTAGCTTTATGACAAAATTAAGGAAATGCAGTCTTTTCACCTGAAGTGACAAACTCGAAATGTTTTGCATTGCAAAACCTGCATTGTAAATTTGAACCTATAAAAATTTCTTGGAATGACAGTGCGCATTTAAATGTATCCATCAAAATAATTTCATCATTTTGTGCGTTCACTATTTAAATTTGGTCTATTATCTTGAATTTCACGCAAATTGGTATTCCTTCTGTCTCTATCTCTGAATGAAAAAAAAAAATCCGTTATGAAATTACTGAAATTCAAAAGTCAAAAGACCCTTAATCAAAGTTTAACCTTTTAAATAATAAAAAGACCATATAGTATCAAGCATAATCGCTACATTCATTTTAGAAATGTTCCTTTTATAACTTCAAAGATTAATCTCTACTTTATGAGACTCTTTGGTTTCACCAAAGAGTAGTTCAATGCTGGAAACACACATCACATAGGGCTCCGATCCGATTTCACTCACACACACGTTCGCGAATTTATTTTTTCATTTAATAATGTATCTGTAATATGTTTTAACTATGCTTATAATTTTTTTTTCTTTACTGTTGACCAAAGATCACAGACATTGGCAGTGTCGTTGCCACTTAAAAACAATTGAACGTATACAACTAATTATTTATTTAATGTATTTTTGACACATGTTATATGTACTTTTTAGCTTTATGCACTTCTTCTCCATATAAACTTTAACTATACCAAATATGACACTTCTCCGTGCGCGCAATATTCTTAAAAAGGTTTCCAAAGTTTTCGCTTAGCGTATTAATATATAGATTTATATCACGCTTAAATCAGCTTTTTTCGTTTTATTTTATTGCTGTGTATTCGTTTCTTACAATTTTAGAAAATAGAAGAGTAATCTGTATATTCAGAGGGAAGAATAAATAAATTTTATAACGTGCATCCATTACATGTTATTAACCTACTGTTTGTATATAATAGAAATTTTCTCGCTAAAGTTATTGAATATTTATCACATAAATTTGATTCTGTTCATTTAATATATGTAGATAATTATTAATACCGCTCCGGCAGTTTATTTTTTCTTGGTGTGCTTCCTGTTAATTATACTGAGACGACAATACATTAAGCCCCTAATGTAACAAAGATTAATGGTTATAGCCATTTGAAAACTCGATGGAGTCGTATCGCGGATCTCGTCTTATCATTATTTAACTTGTAGCGTTAGAGGTTTGACAGGATTGCATTTGTCCGGCGCAGGAACAAAGCGTTATTAGTATTTACGCTGGAATAGCAGTCCATTATTCCTGCAGTTCTTCTGTTGCCGTCGTAAATTCGCACCTGCAAGCGGTGAGCAATATGTTTCGTCACCATCAGTGCAATATAATGACAATGATTAGTTTTTACAATAAAAACTCATAGCTAGATGAGTGGGATCAGTGTGACTGACAACTGGAGATAAATATAAGTCATGGCTGATTACCTATAATTATTTTTAGTGACTCGGACTTTCTCAGAGCAGAGAGGTTGACGTAAAGTAACGGTTTCATCGTTTAGAAATAGGTTCTTCATTGATCAGCTTGCCTTATACTAACAAATTGGAAAAAAAAATCTGCTGTTAACTGTCTGCACCCTTGCTTTTCAAAGTTATTAAATACACTAGACCAATTCTTTAAAATCATTGTCTTGTATCATTATACTTGTAGGATGTTTTAAAATATTTATCGTATCAAAGATTGAGAACGCATTTGCATTCTCATACTTATATAAACTAAAGAAGCAATTAATTGAGAAAATATATTTTAACAGCCACATAGGCGAATCAGTTTTCCTTTTGTTTCACCTCACTGTAACAGTTGTGCAATTTTTTGTTATTATTTTAATTTTGGTTCAGTGATGATTTCTATATCGATCTGAACAAATCTATCAGCGTTCAGTCCTAACTCCTAACATTTATCGTATTGAAGTTATTTGGAAGGTATTTATGAGGCCATTTTTTGTGACAAACATTTCGAAGGCTTCATAGTTTTTCATACATGTAACGGATATAAATGAAATCATTAATATAGAAATAAATTTACTAAATTGTTATCACATTTTCAAACTAGTTGAACGATTGGAGCGTGTGGTCCATCGCAATTAAATTAAATATTAAATGACTGCTAATCATTTCTGAGGGATGATTGATCCCACAAATTAGAATGAATTTCAGGAATGAAAGGTGTGTGTATGTGTCTTTTTTTTGTCAAAGTGTACAACTACTTTGGATATATTCGAGTTCAGATTCCAACAGCATTGTTTCATCATACGGAGTAAGCACTTGAAAACTAGTAATAGTCGCAAACCAACATGTGTTTGTTGCATCTTCATTGATAAATGTAAAGGCTCGTGCAATCGTATTGATGTGGTGACAGAGTTTTTACTGGTAGCGCATTCCGCTGCTACAGTTTAACGTGGAATCCAAAACAACGGAAGCGCTCTGGCGTACTTCACATTACACAACAAGCTGTGCCAGGACTGTTGCTCGGGTTAAGGGACAGGGATTCGAACCATGGTCTCTCCCTCTCGATCTCCAGCCTCAGACGGCCGCCTGCTATATTGATACATTTCAGTTTGTCGTGCATTTTCACTCGATGATCCTACCTAGTAAAGTGGCCTTATTCTCATGCAGAATTCGAACCGCGGAATGTTTCTTGATCAATATTAGTAGGCCTACTGCATTCCAGGCCATTCCCTCTTATATACTGAAAGCATCGAAATCTATTGCCGATATTTTTTCATAAGTCACCAACGTTTCTTAGCACTATGTACTGGAGATAATATAACATTTCTATCAAATTGCTTTAGGATGGTCACTAAATACTCGGTGGTCACTAAGATCAATGTTCACAAGATGCTGGTCGGATCGTAAATAGTATTAGGAAAGTGGCAATGCAAGGAATCTAAAAATGAAAAGCTGTAGCAGTTATTGTAACAGCAAGATTACTTCTAACGAAAGAAAAAAACTAACATATTTAACACTGTATGTGACCTCTTGATGACTGATAAACCTAATGAGACATTTATAAAATTTAGAACAACAGGCGACACGTTTGTAGGGCTCGGTTACCTATTCTTGCAAACAGGCCGCTCGTATTAGCAAACATTCTTTAGTTAGTATTTATCAAACTTTTAGCTCCACGTACACCTATAAAACTTCCCAGGCAATGGCGAATCCCCTTAACAACCATTGTGCCTGTTATACGCTTGAGAGAGCCTGTCCGCCATTTTGTCCGTAAATTTTGTCGCGAACTCCCTACGATCAACTGGCGAGCCCCTTCGGGTTCGCGTACCCCACTTTGAGGAACACTGCAGTCTAGTAGATACTTGTCTACAAAGCCGTGTTAAAAAAATGATCGCTATTTACAAGAAGTCAACAGCTATCTTTATATATATAAAAATCTCGTGTCACGATGATTGTCCGAGATGAACTCCGAAACTACTTAACTGATATTGATGAAGTTTGACTTACTGTGTGTAATTTGGTTCAACTTAAAAGATAGGATAGTTTTTATCTAGATTATTGACCTTAATATTTATTATTGTGAATTAAATGTTCGTTCAGTGTTTATCATAGGACAATGGTTTGTAATTATTTGTAAGTGCCGTACGTATGAGCGTTCTGGTAGCTGAGTGGATTGCAGTTCGCATCGAGCCGCCGTCTCGTGCGGTTGCTCGATACTTCCTCAAGCGAGGTTCAGTGAGTGTATCAGTGAAAACTTTGCTTGTGGATTACGATAGTGAAAATGGAATCGACGATACGAAAGAATACACTGAAATTCGCGTTCGACGCAAAGGAGACAAGACCACGTGCATATGACTTCCATGAATAGCTGTATGAAAAATTCAACTTGACAGACGCAGATGTATACGGAATCCTAATGGACTTCTTGACTTATGCAGTATACGTTAAAATGACAACTTGTGCAATACTATCGTAGAGAAAACTGGAGGGAAAGCCGACTACCAGAACCCAGATGGAACTTTAAGTACCGTATATATAAGCCATGCAGGGCTGGGGCTACGATCAGTAAGAGTTTTTAATGTACCATTTGAAATTAGTAATGCTAGTGTAACAGCAGCAATCCGAAACTATGGTGAAATAATAACGGCGACGGACGAAAAATGGAGCCCTAAGTTCAGATTCCAAGCAAACAACGGCATACGGTGTGTGAAAATTGATTTAAAAAAATATACCTACCTATATAATGATACAGGGTTTCAAAGCATTAATAATATATGAGGGACAACCGCGCACATGCTCTGTTTGCAATGAACCAGGACATCTAAGATCTGAGTGTACAAAACACCGACCTTTACAACTTCCAAGAGTAAAATTGTCAACATCAGAAACTATAACAGCAAATGCTACAATCGCGGAAGCGAGTAAGGAAAGTAGCAACACAGCGTCTTATGCAGAAGCCACGGCACAAGTCAACAGTGTAAACATAGGCCACACTGTAACATCAGCATGTGAGCCACACACAGAAACGTTGGAAAACACGGAAAACATGGAGATCGATGTAGAGGACAACTCGGAACAGCACGGCGGGAAACAGGAAATACGAAAAATCTGGACAAGAAGAAGAGGAAAATGAAGAACAAGGACCGGAACAGATATTACATGAAAAAGAAATAGAAGAAGAGAGTATCCCAGAACATGACATACACCTAAAAAAATTTACTAATAAAACAACTCACCAGGCAGAAGAAGATTCCGAAACAAAACAACGGATTGAAATGCACAGCTTAACGATCAATAACAAAGCCGAGAAAGAAATAAGCGAGAAGAGAATAACAAGACAATCTAGCAGAAGTGCAAATAAGGACGGTGTCAATACCGCAAGTCAAAACATAGCCAAAAAAAAAAAAAAAAAAAAAAAAAAAAAAAACGCCGAGCTCTCAGTGAACGACTCGAAAATAATGGCAAACCAGTAAAAAGAATAGCAGATAAAGTAGAATGAACAACAAATAACGCCAAATCAAGACAAGAAGAAGAAGAAGAAACAACCAAAGCGAGAAATGAAGGACAAGACACACCAAAATACGTAAACGATCAAAAGATAAGAGAAGAAGATAAACCAAAACCCCTCAGTAAAGACAGCTGGTACGAGGAAGTAATGGAGGGATCTGATGAGACGTAAAAAAACCAATGTCAAGCAATCAAAGTTATAGCATCGCAACTATAAATATGAACAGAGTAATTACGCCATTCAAAATAAAATGCCTAGCGGATTATATTAAAGAAAACAGTATTGACATTGCAATGCTACAAGAAATGACTTTTACCGAACTAAACATCCCTGGATACGATGGAATAATCAACTACTCCAAAGAAACCAATACGGGAACGGCCCTCGTGATTAGAGAGGGAATTGAGACGATTAGTACAGAAACATTAACAAATGGCAGGGCCATTGCAACTACAATAAATAACACGCGAATAATCAATGTTTACGCCCCCTCTGGCAATAATAATCGAGCCCAAAGAGCATACTTCTACAAAACAGAGCTACCCTATCTCCTGCGAAATACCACAGGCGCAATAATAATGGGAGGTGACTTTAATTGTGTACTAAGCCAAAAAGATCAAATCCCAAATTTCAATGGGTGCAGGGAGCTGACTAACCTCATTCGAGGGATGGACTTTCACGACGCATGGGAATGCATTCACGGAAATGCCAAAGCCTACACATATGTCTCAAACAACTCGGCAAGCCGACTCGACAGGATCTACGTAACGGAGACTCTCCGAACCAAAACAACCAGTGCAAACATTTTTCCTCTAAGCTTTTCAGATCACAACAGTATGCAATGCACTGTCAACATGCAGAGGCAGCTTGTTAGCAGAGGCAAAGGATTCTGGAAATGTAACATCTCTATGCTTGAAGACCCGGCGCTAGACGAAGAAATCAAAAGTGTCTGGGACGAATGTCTAAAAAACTGTAAAAAATATAAAAGTACACTATCTTGGTGGGTTGAACATGTGAAACCGAAACTAAAACGAACCTTAATCTCCTGGGGGCACAAAAGAACTATTGGATGAAGGGCACAATTGAGTATTATTACAGATGCATCAAGGAATTATACCAAGAGCCCACCATAACTGTCGATACTAACATAAAAATAAAAAAATACAAAGCCAAGATCCTATCTTTACAAAACAGGCAAGCAAATAAATTTCTGACAACTTCAAAACCGGCTGACATCGCAACCAAAGAAACGGCAGCATTGTACCACCTTATAAGGAACACAAAAATGAGTAAAAAAACTTTAATAACCAATATAATTAAAGAAAATGGTGAAAACGTCAAGGACGGAAGAGATATAATTAAAGAAATTACCACGCACTATAAAAATATTTTTAAGTCAACTCCAACCAGTACGACGGCAATCGCCGGGTTAATATCCAACTCAAGTAACACAGCAAGTGTGGAAGAATCAGCAACTCTAATAAGAATTTTTGACCAGGACGAAATTCATACATCGATAAACAAAGCAGCAAGAGGGAAATCCTCAGGACCGGATGGGATACCCATAGAATTTTACATACATTACTGGCCCATGCTAAGAAATAAGTTAACAGAGATTCTAAACGACTTATGGACAGAGGAAAATCTTCCCACCGCCTTCACAGAGGGCATCATAGTGCTATTACCCAAAGGCAACCAGATCAAAAAAATCAATGAAATACGACCAATAACTTTGTTAAATTCAGACTTTAAAATACTAACGAGAATCCTCAAAACTAGACTGGAACCCCTCATGGAGAAAATCTTAGGACCTCATCAAACCAGTGCTATTTCCGGACGTAGCATCTTAAATACTGTGTGCGAATATCGAGATATCATCAGCAAAAACGCAGAAAAACAAACTCCATCAGCTCTACTATTCCTCGATTTTGAAAAAGCATTTGACCGAATTGAACATAATTACCTCTTGAAAATCATGGAACATAAAGGATTTGGCTCCCCATTCGTGGAAGTAATAAAGAAAATAATTACAAACACACATTAAAAACTTCTTATAAACGGACACCTGTCAGCGCCCGTCAAGATAGAAAGATCGATAAGACAAGGATGCCCGCTATCAATGATCCTGTACGGACTGGCAACGGAACCGCTGCTTGAGAAATGTCACCAAAATTTAACAGGCATTAATCTAAATGGATACAAATTTACATGCAGAGGATACGCAGACGACATTTGTATAGCCGAAACTTCAGTGGAGGACATCCAAAAAACGCGGGAAATAATCACAACGTTCACGGAAGCAACAGGGGCAAAACTTAACCCAAAGAAAACTGCACTGCTCCATATAAGTGTGGCAGAGATCCCACCTCCAACAGACATCTGGTACGAGCAAGTAGAAGAACATAAGACATTAGGCATTATTTTTCAAAAGAACATTATGAAAACAACAACTAAAAACTGGCTCATAACAGTACCGAAAATTAGGGCTGTTATAAACATGCACTGTGATAGAGATCTGGATGCAATACAGAAGGCTCAAATAGTACAAGTATCTTTATTGAGTAAAATGGTTTACATCGCCCAAGTACTGCCGATACCCGACACAATTGCAGATCGGATACAGAATCTGCTCGGGTGGTTTGCAAGCAGGGGTAAGATCTTTAAAACAGCGTTCAAAACAATGACTCTACCAGTTCGCTGCTAGCTGCGAGCCGAGAAGGAAGTCTATAGAGAGCGAGACGAGAAGTGTTAGTTGTTGACAAGGCGCGAGTTTTAGGTTACGATTTGGCTTACGGTTTGGACAATTGGAACTCAGTATCGACGACCCGGCTATCCCATCGGACAACAGAACCAGGACAACTGACGACAACCCGGCAATGGACACGGCAACGACTAACCAAGCGGGAAACCACTCAGATGTCGACATGGCTGAGCTGAACTCCAATACTGATTGTGAATCAGAAGACTGCGACACAGAAGAAGACAGCCAAACGGAAGGTACAATAGAGCAGAATGAAAATAACAACCAGTACGATGCGACACCATTTCAAGAAGTAACAAGGAAGAGAAAAATAGAAGGAAGGAGGAAAGAGAAACGCAAACTAATACGCGCAAACGATGAAATACCAACAAGGAACAGATTCCTACCACTGCAGCAGGAGGAAAATAGGAAACCAGCCGCAACAACCGATGAGAGCACTGTCGCGAAGGAAATATTTCCACCAATAGTAATACAAATGGTTACAGACTTCATAAGGATGAACCAAGTAATAAAAGAGAACTTACAAGGAAACTTAACAGTTGTATACAGAGGAGACAGCCTCAAGTACCACGTGGAAAACAGTCGGGATTATGAGTTTGTGCATACGTTTTTTAAAGAAAATGGAATTCCTTACTATACCTACCAGCTACCGCAAGACAGACCACTAAAAGTAGTCATCAAAGCATTAACTTTGTTGTAGGCCATGTTCCACAGTTGTTGCATGCCCCACTCCAGAAGGGCGAAACGCGTCTGGTAGAGAAAAGTTAAAAATAAAACCAGTTGTTAGAAGACGGATTTTTATTTTAAAAAATAGTCATCAAAGGATTGCCACCTTCGGTGGAACCTGAAGATATAAGTGAAGAACTAAAACAGAAAGGATACCTGGTACAAAGTGTCCACCAATTCAAAAAGAAAGACAAGGAAACACGAGAGTTGACGCCATTAGCGGTATTTCAAGTGACTTTAGCCGCAAGTCCAGCGTCTGAGAAAATATACAATGAGCGCACCATCTTGTATACGAGAGTACAGATTGAAAGGTACAGGAGTCTTATCGGGCCTCCGCAATGTATAAGATGCCAGAGAATAGGACACACGGCGAACTACTGCCAACTGCCCTTCCGATGCGTAAAATGCGCCAACTACCACTCAACAAAAGAATGCAAGCTACCAGGCGAGGTAAAAGCAAAGTGCGTAAATTGCCACGGTGATCATCCCGCATCATGGAGAGGTTGTCCTACCTTCCAAGCTGCAATGAAGACAGTAGTGGCTAATCAAAAGAGAAACCCAAAAAAGAGTCGGGACCACACGCAAGAAACAATCGAAAACATTGGAACCAAAGAGGATAAAACTGAAGGAAGAGAAAGCAACAAAAAACTAAAAGGAAATCAGAAAACCTACGCAGACATCACAGCAGGCAAATACCGCCAAAGAAACAGACAAAGTGACAAACACAACAAGAGCGAAGATGAGGGCAACGAACCAGAAGACATGGTATCTGAAATAGCAGGGACAATTAAGACCATATTGACAAAAATGAAAGAAGTTACAACAATAGTGAAAAACACCAGAGGAACATGGGGGAAAATAATGGCCCTAGCTGAAGGAGTGCTATCATTGTTCGAATAATGGCCAGACACCCAAACTACAAACTACAAGATGCAACTATATACATATGGAACGCGAATGGAATGAAAAATAAAGTTGAAGAGCTGAAAAACTTCATCCACCAGAACCAAGTTGACATAATGCTCATCAGTGAAACCCACTTAAAACAAAAGGACAATATCAAAATAGGAGGAATGACAATTTACAGAACAGATCGGCCCAGAATCAGGGGAGGAGGAACGGCAGTCATCATACGAAACACAATCACTCACCAGCTAGTCCAAATACCAGCATTGAGAGAAGCAGAAGCGACTGCTGTTAAAATACAATCCCGAGAAGGACACGTAGTATTAGTATCAGCATACTTATCACCAAGCAGAAACCTGCTGGAGCAGGATTTAGACGCCATACTCTCCACAGGTGTGAAAGTCCTAATAGGAGGAGACCTGAATGCTAAGCACTGGCAATGGAACTCAATTAGAAATAACTGGAAAGGAGAACAACTGTTCCGCCTGGCGGGAGAAAGGAACATAGCAGTGATTGGGCCAACAGAACCGACGTTTATCCCCTACAATAGCCATCAAAATTCAGACATCCTAGATATCGCAATAACTAAGAACATAACGCAGGAAGTAAATATGCTCACGACAAACGATCTTTCATCAGACCATCAACCGGTGAAAATACAATTAACAAGATGGATTCCTAACCACAGTTCACCAAGGAGAAAAACGGAGATAAACTGGAAGCAATACAGCAACATAATCCAAAATCAAGTAAGACCAAATCTCCCGTTAAATACGCCGGATGACATTGAGGCAGCCGTAAAACATCTAGAGAAAGCAATCACGGAGGCAGAAGCCAAAGCAACAACAACAACCATCTATGAAGAACAATACTTAACAAAGCTTCCTCCCCTGTTGGAAGACTTAAAGTATCTGAAAAATAGACACCGCAAGTTATGGCAAAAGTATCTACATCTACATATATACTCTGCAATTCACAAAATTGTGGGTGGCAGAGGGTGCTCAGCACCAAAGCTAATCTCTTTGCTGTGCATACCAATCCCTAATGGTACGAGGGAAAAAAGAATTCATATAAGAATCAGTCCGGCACCTTATTTCTCTAATTTTATCTTTCCTATCCTTCCGACTCAAATAGGTTGGTGGAAGAAGTATTTCACTACACTCATGAGTGAAAGTTGGAGTACGCATGTTTTCCAATAAGTTTAAACGAAACGTGTGTCGTCTATCTACCAGAGACTCCCAACCTAATCTACTAATCACTTCTGTGACGCTTTCATAAGGACTGTAGCAAGCGGTCACGAATCGAGCGGATCTTCTCTGTACTTTCTCTATACTTTCGATCAATCCCTTACGAAACGGGTCCCAAATGGCACAACAATAATCCAAATGTGGACGCACAAGAGATTTGTACGCTATCTCCTTTGTTTGTTCATTACAATTTTTCAAGATTCTACCTATGAATTGCAGCCTAGAATTTGCTCTACCTACTAAAGAATTAATGTGTATGTCCCATTTCATGTTCCTTTGTACTGTTACTCCCAAATATTTAATAGAATCGACCATATCAATAACTGTATTGTTTAACTCGTATTTCTGAACAATCGGATTCTTTTTGTTAGTTATGCTAATTGTCTTGCACTTTTTACAGTTTAGAGTAAGTTGCCACTCAGCGCACCAATCCAAAATAACATCCAGATCGCGCTGAATTTCTAAGCAATCGGCCAAAGTTCTTACTTCCCTATAAATAACCGCATCATCAGCAAACAATCTAAAAAGGCTTTTCACTTTGTCTCCGAGATCGTTTATAAAAATTAAGAAAAGAAGTGGTCCTATTACACTTCCTTGAGGTACACCCGATGTAACATCTAGATTAGAAGAACTTTCTCCTTCAACGACAACATACTGCGACCGACCAGTTAGAAAATCCTTTATCCATTCACAAAGCTGATCCGATATACCGTACGCTCGAAGCTTCGCTAATAGGCGGTTGTGTGGCATAGAATCAAAGGATTTATGAATCGCCAAACAGTTTACAACCCCTAACTACCAGCTAAATGCGAGAGAAAAACAAATAGAGGAAACAATACAGCGGAGAGCAACAAACATCCGAGTGGCTCCAACTAACAATATGCCACTCTTAACCACACCGAGAGAGGTCAGCGGAATCATTAAGAAATTGAAAAGCAAGAAAGCTCCAGGATTAGACAACATAACCAACAACCATCTGAAGAACATGCCAAAAAAGGCGACAGTGCTCCTAACAAGAATAATAAATGCAGGAATGACTTTAGGCCACTACCCAGCCCAGTGGAAGACAGCAAAGATTATTACTATCCCCAAACCAGGCAAAGACCCGGAGAAGCCTGATAGTTATAGACGAATCAGTCTCCTAAGCTCTCCAGGGAAAGTAATGGAGAGGATAGTACTTAAGAGGATTAAAGAAAGCTTAAAGGAAAACTCGACAATTAGAAAAGACGAATCAGTCTCCTAAGCTCTCCAGGGAAAGTAATGGAGAGGATAGTACTTAAGAGGATTAAAGAAAGCTTAAAGGAAAACTCGACAATTAGAAAAGAGCAATTTGGCTGCCAATCAAGGGTTTCAGCAACAATATTACTATTACACCTGGCTGAGAAAACAATGCAGGCCTTCAACAAAGGGAAGTCAGTAGCAGCTATTTTCATAGACGTGGAAAAAGCATATGATAAAGTGTGGACAGACAACTTAATATGCAAATTACAGCAAAAAACAAAAATCCAGAGCTGCTACATAAAACTAATAGGAAATTACCTAAAAGGAAGGAGATTCTTAGTAACACATGAAGGAGCAAATTCTTCCATTCTTGAAGCCACGGAAGGGATCCCCCAAGGGTCGGCACTATCACCAATACTCTACATCATATATGCAAACGACATCCCATTACCAAAAGGAGTCTTCCTGGCCCAATTTGTGGACGATAAAGTACTTTTCACTATCGGAAACCAGCATGAACATAACATAACAAGACTACAAAAAGGAATAAGGAAGCTCGCCGAATGGTGCAAGACCAACAAAATAACAATCAACACAGCGAAATGTGCAACAATGTATTTAACGAAAAAGAACCCCGATTTTGATAGACTACCACGATTGGAAATAGCAGGGCAGGTAATTCCATGGACCAAATCACACCGATACTTAGGCGTCCAGCTGGATCAAAAGATGATCTTCAAGGAACACATCAGAGGAAGAGTCAAGAAGGGGATAGCCATAACCGCAAACTTGTACCCAATACTGAACAGTAAAGAGCTAACAACCAAAACCAAACTCAGGATCTATAAAACAGTGATACTGCCATTTCTACTATATGGGTGTCCAATATGGGGAATTGCAGCAAAAACAAATATTGAATCACTTCAGAGGCTCCAAAATGCTTGAGAATCATTCTTGGCGCCCAAAGATATACACCCATCAGACAACTTCACCATCAAGCAGACATAAACAATATTGCAACTGAAATTAGAAGACAAACTATGAAATTACATGAAAAATTAGACAAGGACAGAAACACAGATGATCGACTAGAAGATATTGGCACATGCCAACCAAAATCTTGGCACCGGTACAAAGTACCTCTTAGTATTATAAATGAAGTAGAATAAAATAAAAATGTAAGGGTTTTCCACAAGACCACTCGAGAAGTGGTCATGGTTTTTCCCCTAAAGAGAAACAATAAATAGTGACCCCAAACCTAAACCTAATATCAACAAGCAGAGCTTCTAAAGGAAGCGGAGCTTTAGTCTTAAAGTAGGAAAAAAAAAAAAAAATAAAAAAAAATGGCTCTACCCCTAGGTAAAGGAGGCATAGGAATGATAAGCGTACGCGAAAGATGTTGCGCATTATTCCTCAAAAGAACTATAACGACAGCGGTAAATGACCCAAACGGCCCAACAAATAACTTGATAAACGAAACAAAACCAGTCACTGAGGAAATACCTTTCAACATGGCCTCGATAAAGTTCACCTTACCACACATGAGAAAATTTCACCTCGAAACAACTTATGCAAAAACCAAAGGATGGACTCTGTACAACAAGACAACAAAAGAAATCTACAAAATAATCAACACATTTAACCACAGAAACAAAATCGAAATTAAAAATCCACAATACAACTGGAGCAACATCTGGAAAAATATAACCAATAAAACTCTAAACACTAAAACACAGTCCTTGTGGTATGACGTCGTAAATGAAAACATCTCAACCAACAGAAGACTTTACGAAATACATCTATCCCCGAATGACAGGTGCAGAATTTGCGGAAATACTGACACCCTGATGCACAGAATAACGTGTAACCAAAACCAGAAAACATGGACATGGGCAAGACGAAGAATAGCCTTCCTTGACAGAACATCCCCTTTAACCGTGAGCATCCAGGAAATACTGAAACCTGAGAAAATGAGATATCCTGAAACGAAACACAACACGGTACAATGGATACTAGGCAATACCCTAACTTATATGCTACAAACGGAAAAGAGTACTTACGATGTATATATAGCATATATGAATATTGTATATTACGAAATAATCCAAACTCAAAATTATAAAAAAGACTTCGCACGGATGCTCGATATAATAATGACAGAATCATTCTAATGATCACAACTTAACCAAATAAAACTGTTTATAAACCCCGCCTAGAACCAAAGAAAGACTCTTCGAATCAAAGGCACAAGGAGAACCTAACTGTACCTAATATTCAAATCATAAAGAACCTCAAAAAACAAAACATCCAACTGATGGAAAATACCACTAATAAATAGAAATCAGGAAAAGAGAACATTGAAACCCAAATTTATTATAAAAAGGTATAGAAAAAAAATGTGATTAAGGCGTGTGACTGGATATCCAAAAGTCCCTGGTTCGAATCTCTGTGCCGGCGTGGATTTTTATATGCACTCAACTCGACCTTAACCTCCGGCGCAGGGGTGGAACGCGCAGCCAATTGAAACCCCGTCAGCAGGTCATTACGACCGCAGGAAATTATTATTATACACTGATATTATTTCGTTTCAAATCATTCTTAACATTTTGAATCCCAAAAAATATTTTATATACTTTTTGTTTGCCTGGTGTCATCCATGCAATAGATGTGTCGAAAAATATCATTTTCCTTTTTCCTGAATGATTCTGTTATTTTTTCAAAGTCATGATATATTTCCTCATTAGTTCTTATCTTCCATTGCACTGTATTTTTCAATGGACCCAAAATTTCCCTTATGATTCTCCATTCCAATACTCCAAGTTTATCCAATTTCTAATTTAATAACGAGCAGTCTGGTGGCTTAGTGGTTAAACCGTCTGACTGGAGATGAAAAGGTCCCCCGTTCGAATCCCTGTCTCGGCGAGGATTTTCATACGCATTTAACCCGATTTTCCCCTCTGGCACAGCTTGATGTGTTATGTGAAGTACGCCAGAACGCTTTCGTGGTCGAGATTCCATGTAAAACTGTAGGTCTCGTGTTGTATTATTACCACTTCCCACTCCCCCAGAACCTTCGCAATCACTTCTTGCTGGCGAATCAAACGATTCGAAATTGTTTCTGTGCAAGACACGCAAATTCAATTCCTGCTTCCAGAAGACGTCTTTTGGAGCAACTAAAATTTGCGATCTCACATCGGATGGACGTTATTTTGAAACTACATTCAAAATACAAGGCCAGGTGTACCATACGATTGGGTCGTTGATACCGATGCCCAATGATGTTCCGAAGTTTCTCCAAATCTATTTTATGGGACGTTATGAAGAACGCGTAACAACTCGGTGCCAGTATAATTTAATCGAACATGCAGAAGAGAAATTTTTTGGAAAATAATAATCAACATATTCAACTGTTTAAAAGAGTGTAGCCACAATTAAAAAAATGACAACTATCAATTTGTCATCAATTTTGACAAATTACAATCCGGAGAACACGCTGACAGGTTCAACACGCCAACTGTAGATGAATTTGCAGTTATTATAGTTGGTGATCCAGTTGACAATAGAGCCAATAAAATCACACGTCGTGATAGCACTATTAGTATAATTTTGGATCTACGTTCGTCAACTGTTTGCGATTATTTTGACAACATTTTATCCAACACAGTCATCGATTTTATGGGAAAAATATAAAAACTGTATGACTGAAGACATGTTACACTGAGTTAAACAAAAATACCTATGCACAAATCCAGATATCACACCAGAATGTATAATGAAGCATTAGTGTTAATCGAAGATGTATGTATTTTAATTTAAAATTTAACACTTAATCATTATGGTATGCTATCACCTGATCGCCCGGCCACCGACTTAGTTAACAGTGATCTGCAATGAGAACAACAGTATAATAATGTGGACTTGGCTACAATTATTGCGAATAATGAGCATTACTGACAGCAGCACAAAAAAAAAATTATAATCGGATTATGCTGACTGTTGATGCTGAGCAAGGCGGTTTTTTTTTTTTTTTTTTTTTTGGGCACATCAGGTGGAATCGGTAAGACATTTTTAATATTGTTGATCCTTGCGAAGGTACGGTCGCAACAGAAAATTGCATTAGCAATTGCATCGCCAGGCTTGCTGCCACTTTGTTAGACGGTGAGCGAACCGCACATTCAGTATTTAAGCTGCCACAAGACATTCATAACAAAACCAAACGCAATGTGTAACATCGGAAAAAAAAGCGGAATGGCTGCAGTGTTGCAAAAGAGTTCAATTACATTCGCTCGAAGCATTTCATAGAACTATACAAAATCTGAAAGGCACCGATAAACGTTTTGGTGGTACTGTCCTACTACTGTCTGGTGACTTCCGACAGACATTACCAGTGATTCCTAGCTCTACTTTTGCCGATGAGATTAACGCATGTTTAAAAAAATCGTTTTTATGGCGGAATGTCGAAACACTTCGATTGACCATGAACATGCGAGTACAATTGCAAAATGATCCATCGGCACAAGTATTTTGTAAGCAATTGGAAACGGTGAAATAGCACTTCATTGAAATACACAAAGCATCAAATTGCCAGACAAATTCTGCTCTGTTGTTCAGTCAAAAAATGAACTAATTGAGAGCGCGTTTCCGGATATATTAACTAATTACTCAGACCATAATTGGCTCAGTAATCGTGCTATTTTTGCAGCAAGAAATGTTGATGTCAACGAAATTAACTTCCAGATACAACAGTTGTTGCCAGGTGATCTGATGTCTTTGAAATCAATAGACACTATTGTAGATGAAAATGAAGCCATAAATTTTCCAACTGAGTTTTTAAATTCTTTGGATATACCAGGATTGACACCACACAATTTTCGGTTAAAGATTGATTCACCGATTATTCTACTTCGGAATTTGAATCCACCTAGATTATGCAACAGTACACGTTTGGTCATCAAAAGGATCACCGGAAATGTTCTTCAAGCAACTATTATTTTGACTGGAAAGTTTAAAGGAGAAATCGTCCTGTTGCCACGTATTCCAATGATACCGTCAGACTCTCCAATACTATTTAAATGGCTTCAATTTCCGATTCGTTTGGTTTTCGCTATGACCATAAATAAGTCTCAAGGCCAAACAATGTCCGTTTGCGGCTTGGACTTGGAAAATACGTGTTTCTCCCATGGGCAGCTATATGTCACCTGACCACGTGTGGGGAACCATCAAATCTATTTGTCTATTCATCTACCTCATTTATAAAACTGAAAATTCAATTTATAAATAAATAAAAAGCAATTTATTTATTTTTATAAATATCAATTTTTTATATATTTTCAATTAAGTAATTTGTATTAAAATTTAATTAAATTTTTCTATGTTCGTTGTCCTTAATTTCAATTATCCGAAACTCTTTATCAATTACTTTTGAATTTTCAAATCGACTAAAATATTTTTGTCTTTATTAGTGAATATTAATTTGACTACATCAGGTAGCTGAGAATAAAATTAATCCAATGTAATATAACTACTGAGACACAGTAACGCGTGACCGGGTCAGCTAGTTATTATCTAAAGGAAATACTGGTTCACTGCAGTAATAAGATAACACCTGCAATGATTAATCGTTTTGATACAAACATTACAGAAAATGTATACAAAAGACGTTATTATGGCGGTAATAATTACGGTCGGCTAGTTGTGTTTGGTAGTCTACACGTGATAGCTAAGGGTGTAGATTTCAGACTTTTTTTAACGAGTAGTGGTACTATTAGTCAGTTATAGAGAAAAAAGTCACCTTTTTTGTTTTGTTTCGTTTCTATGAAAGCGATTCATGCAAAAAGCAAAAACTCGTGGAAGACTTGTGGGGTTCCATGTAAAGTACAGCATATGATCTCGCGGGTAAAATAGAGCATGTTATATTTTGATGTGATATCGGGAAACTGTGAAATTTAAACGGTTAATATCATTTTTGACTAAACACGATTTGCAGAAGAATACTGGTTGGATTTTAATTAAGTTACGGTTTATAATTCTAGCAATTGTTCCATATATGTACAACTCTTCTGAAAACATGTAAGAAGTTGGAAAAGTGTAACGTCTTTTAGAGTTCCAGTTAAACACAAACTATTTGATTAAACCAGCAAAGGACAGGCGATATTAACTAAAGAGATCCTTGGGATACGTCAGTTTGGTAATATGCGACTGAGATGCAAAGTGTGATCAGTAAATTAGTAGACTGTTCCTGCAGTGGGCGAAAGGTTCACCCTTCTGATCTGCGCACTCAGAAGCAACGCATGACACTCTTGAAGAGATTAATCTCAACGCGGCATCTTCCGTCTGCCTTGTATTACATACGTTTATGATAGCATGTGCACCCGCTCAGTTGCAAAACGAAACTGGAGATAAAAACAAATTACGTGTAAAAGTCAATCGGAAACCAAAACCATGAATGTTGATGACAGTTTGCTGGAATAAAGCAATAAGTCAGTGAGATGTTTTGAGTGGCATTCGAATATTAAAAAATGGCACAACATCGCTAGAGAAAGACAAGCCGCCACGGCGACCTCATACAATCAACATCATAAAATAAATACATATATACAAGTATATATATATTCTGGTGTTGATATAAAATTCGACAAATTTTGATCGATGATTGAACTAGTGTCAAACCCTAGGGGAAAAAGACCTTAAGAGAAATTGCTAGTATCAACAGCAAGTCATTCTGAGATGTCTCAGGAAAGAAATTTATCGGAAATGACCGCAATCCTGGACTGAGAACAATTGGATGCTCCATGACGATAGTGCTCCAGCTCACAAAGATCTATCACCACTTCAGCTTTGCACCCATAAGAATATTGGCATCGTTCCTCCCCCTCCATCTTCATCGGATCTGGTACCCTGCGTCTTCTTTCTGTTTCTGAAAATGACGCCGGTTTATCAAGGTCGAGGAGATTTAATGCGAATTGTAATCTTGACAATCTTCAAAAACGCGAATTGTAGGAGGCATACCAAACGCCCTGAGATCGCTTCACAGCTTCCCAAAGGGCGTGCTGTGAAGGATGTGGCGGCCAAATTCAAATGAGCTAACCTTCCTTCCATTCATGGGACTACCTCAGTGTTAAATTATTACAACTCGTATGAACGTCACATTCCACAAAGTCAGTTGAGGAAAAAGGTTTCACTTAATGATGTGAATGTAAAGTGCATTTCAATGATCTAAAGAAGTGTTTATTTGGCAGAAAGAGTGCAGGAGAGGAAGAAATAACAAGGAATAGCAAGTGAAATAAAGAGCATAAAATTTGTCTTGTGTATCAATACTATCAAAATAATACTAGTTGTAACTTACTGAGGAAAAATGATGCTAACCAATATTTGCTTGCCGTACTGGGTGCTATTTATAGATTTCGACAACGGAAGCAAGGCAAAGAATCTAATGATAGAAGTAGATACTGAGTAGAAAAATGGGTGAAAATTTATGGTGTCTGATGACTGAAACTACGTGGAAAAATAACTTGGAGAACTGTAAAAGCTTAACTGAAAATACGAATGATAGGAACATGTTTACAGCCGTGTATCAGGAATTAACTGGAATAATAATAATTGAATGTTAATCTGATTTGCGTAGAAAAGTATTCATTTCACATTACTATGCTAAAATAAAATTCCTATGTCGTGTTTTGCATCTGTTGTCAAATGAAGTCTGATAAACAACTGCTTCATTTTGGTGGTGTTGTCACCTCAATGCATTACAGAATTATTTAAAGATAATAAAATTACATTAAAAGCCCATATAAATAAATTTTCTCAAAGTGTAATAAAATTAAGAATCGAAGACGCTTTACAGTAAACTTTTTTTCACTATTTCTTTTTTAAAGTAGAGCATGTCTCAAACAATAAAAACAAATAATTTTGGAAAAGGAGTAGTGAAAACAATTTTCCGATATTTTTACAAATTTTTTACTTCAAAATTATAGTGAATTTAAGTTGGATCATCATTCCCACCGAATGCAGATACCCGCACCTTGTTCTTTTCTGGGAAAAACATAACATTTTTCAGTTTCTCGAGAGGTTTCTTTTTAACCAAACCTGCATAATTACACCGAATGGATGAATATTAGGTAACGGTTCTCACCGAGTTTGATTTAGTGACTTGTATGTAAGCCAAATTCTGCACGATTCACACAATAAATAGTCGCTAAATCTGCTTTTCTTATTTACTTATGGCTATACGCGTCGTCGATGTCGAGATCATTAGAGGCGGTATTGGATCGGGGATAGGGAACGGGAAGGAGTTTGGGCTTGGCCTTTTAAACAAGTAAAAAACGAATAAAATAAAAGCCTTAGAGTCGATACACCTAGTTACATGATTAAATACGAGGAATAAAAGTAATTCCTCATAAATGAACGACACTAATGTTTCATGTTTTTGACATATGAATGGCAAGAAAAGCGTTACCGTTCGTGGATTCGCCACGACATCGGAAGAGGAAGAAAAACAAGAGCTGATCAGTGGATAGAGGTATCTTTTGACTCGGACTTCATTCTATTCGATATCTGCAATAACTTCGGCCTCACCGAGTGTGGTGGTGTAACGGTTAGCGTTCTGGCCTCGCATTCGGGAGGATGGCGGTTCGAATCCCCGTCCGGGCATCCAGATTTGGGTTTTCCATGGTTTCCCAAATCACTCCAGGCAAATGCCGGGATGCTTCCTTGAAAAGGCCATGGCCGAATTCCTTCCCATTCCTTGTCCCCCATCCTTTCCCGTCTCTAAAAAACCTCGCTGTTAAAGAGACGTTAAGCAGTTAAAAAAAAACTTCGCCCTCAGTCTCCCAGAAGGAAAGAGTGGACTTCAACTTCGACCCTGCGTGAGGCAAGATCACGTTTTCTGCAGCATGCTTTGGGTCCTGCGCTGCATAATCCTTTAAGTGTTCAGTTAATAGTTAATATGCTTGAGAGTTGTTTACACTCTGATGAAATTTATGTCATATAGAGGTATGTATGTGGTGTACCCTGAATAAATTCAAGTTTTAACACACAAAAAAGGAAGCATCCCGGCATTCGCCTGAAGTGATTTGGGGTAACCATAGAAAACCCAAATCTGGATGCCCCGACGGGGATTCGAACCGCCATCATCCGAAAACGAGGTCAAGGCTTTAACCACTCACACACGACACTCGGCGCTTTTCGTGAATTTCCGCTCAGTTATGAAGTTCAATGCTACTATTCTCTCAAGGACGTGAAGATTAATTTCTCCGTGCCTACCGAGTGTGGTGCGTGAGCGGTAATGCACTGGCTTCGCATTCGGGAGGACGTGAGCTCGAATCCCCGTCTGGGAATCGAGATTTGGGTTTTCCATGGTTTTCCCAAATCACTCCAGGCGAATTCAATACTCCGTGAGTAATATTATGCAAATAGAGTAATATTATGAATTACGGAAATGAACTGTTCCTAACTGAACTAGATGCATTGACCTTAAAAACAGTTAAATTACCGTACAACCATTTTAATTTATAACCACATTATTCCGAAATGATGAATATAATACTTGTTACGGATGCATTATGAACATTAGTATAATAGAGAGAGAGAGAAAAAAAAAATATTAACAGTTACATGTTTGGAAAACATGGAATTAGCTTCAGCAGGAGAAATTAAGCGTATTAGAAATTAAAACTGTATGATATAGTTTAGTGTTATTTTAAGAGAAACAGTTTCCGCAAGGCGATGTTTATAATACATGCTGTTTATTAACTAATTGCAGGTAAATAAATGAAGAGAAGAATAAGCTAATAACTAATGAGAGGTGAAAATAAAACGAAACATTTGCTAAGCTTTCATTTATCACGTTGTTTGCTGTTCATAGGTTACTGTCAACATACAGAGATATAGACTAAAGATTTGTTTCAGCCAATAATGCACATAGCGTACCAGAAAATGCACTATAGTTTAAATAATGTCAGTTGCTTTTTTGACTTAATCAGTTCTTTTTTAGAATGAAGTTTAAGGGATATTCTGAAACTTGATTTGGCGAGAAAAACAGGTATCGTTAAAGAAAATGAATATTTCATATATATATATATATATATAAGACAACTAAAATAATTGATATTTTATCAGATCTAATTTCTTTGTTAAACAGATTTATCTCCAATAATTCATGAATGTAAATAATCCTCGCTGAATGGAAGTATGTCATAGAATTAATATATTGATTTCCACTGGTTGTGTGTAGATTTAGCTATAAAAGGAGCGTAAAGCAAGTTCTATGGTCTATGTGGAGGATATTTTAATTGTAAAATTTTTTTTTTAGCGTTGTATAAATACTAATTTGATCACCGCCATTCGGGGATATTTACAACATCTGGTGATATTTCCACAGACGAAATCTCCAACACATTCCCTCCATTCAATATTCCTACTCCTCCACTTTTTCTCCAATTTAACGTTTGCTTCAGTTCATTTTTTTATTTTGCCTGAGATAAATTATTACGATTAAAGCTTACGTCCAAACTTATATCTCGTAGTTTATACAAAAATTTCGTTCATCATTTTTATGGGAAGTATATTGATGTTTTAGTTTTTAATGAGCAGTTGCAAGAATTCCATTTCTTGTGTGGTATCTTTCTTGTATTGCAAAGAAAATGTAATATTGGTCTCCTCTCGATGTTCTATCTTATTCTTTCTACGAAGTCGATTCAAGAGGCTAAGAGAAGATGGCTGATTGAATATTTTTCGTATTACAGAGCTTACAATTAATATCGATGCTTTTATGAAGGTGAACTATGGTTTGGTAGGTATTAGCTGTAGATTTAACCATAATACTTATTAACATTCGATAATTTTAGACAAACTATATTCTTCTTATCATTGTTGATGCATTCGTTATTTCATAATTTTCTTTTCATTGGCACTATTATGTTTTGCACTATACCGAGCGTGGTGGGTGAACGGTTACCGCTCTGGCCTCGCATTCAGGAGGACGGCGGTTCGAATCACCTTCCGGGCGTCCAGATTTGGGTTTCCCTAAATCACTCCAGGCAAATGCCGGGATGCTTCCTTCAAAAGGCAATGACAGAATTCCTTCCCGTTCCCTGTCCCAACTCCCATCCCGCCTCTAATGACCTCGACGTCGACGAGGAGTAAAGCCACAAGAAAAAAAAATGCAATGCCTGCGGACTTCAGGTCTTTCTCCACCTCCTTCATCCATGTGGTTGTTCTTTTTACTGTTTGTGTGTATTCTAAAATTTGTCTTGAGATTATTTCCTTCGGAAGTCTAATGTGGTGCCTATAAAATATCAGCCTTTTTTTTCTTCATGTCTGATTCTATGTTTGTAATGTTCTCTGTAGTTTTTCTAGTTTTAAGTTTATACTGTCCATCTTCATTCATTCTGGCTACCAGGATTTTTCTGATTTTTATTTTTTCCTCGATTTGTTCTGCTGCTTTTTTAGTGTTCATTGCCAATGTTTCACTTGCGCATGTGATTGTTGTTATAATGTCTTATCTTGGTATTGTCTGAAATACATTTTTTTTATTGTAAATATTTTGTTTTAACCCTATTAATTTTACAATTAATATTAATATCTTCTGTACTCTCACTTCCTGTGTTTTTCCTTGTAGTCCTGTCGGTTCTATGATTTCGCCTTGGTATTTAAACTGTTTTACCCTGACGAATTCACCATATTTTGTTCTAAGTTTTTGTTTTTTGTTTTGTTCCCTATTAATTCTGTTTTGTTTTTAAATGAAATTTGTAATCCTGTTTCCTCTGCGCGTTCCTTCAGGATTTCTATTTGCTTGATGGCCACTTCTTCTTTGTATATGATGATTGTTCAGTCGTCAGCAAATGCCAGATATGATATGTGTAGTCCTTTTGTTCCGTTTTTTATGGATGCCCACATGTTTTCAGCTGTTTTTCCAATTTTTTCATTACTTTATTTAGTACAATATTGAAGAGTGCTGGTGACAATCCATCTCCCTGTCTTACTCCTGTTTTAATTTAGAATTATTCAGATTTTCCACCCATGTATTTAGCTTTGTATGTGATTTCGGTTTTCTGGTTTTGTCGTCTAAATTCCTTTCTTTTAAGATAGTAAATAAAGTTTGCCTATCTAAGGTGTCAAATACTTTTTTTAAAAGTTAACGAACATGCACACGTTGGGTCTATTTCTAAGTGCCATCAATTTCAGTATACTTTTCAGATTGTGTATCTGTTCTGTGCATGATCTTACAGGTCTGAACCCTGCTTATAGGTCACTAAAGTTTTCTTCTAGTCATTCTAGTGTTATTTTGAGTAGATATGGGGATAGTATCTTGTACGTGACCGGTATCTTTTCATTTCTCCATATCTCTTGTATTAATTCAGTAAACTTTTCTAGTATTCTGGATCCTACGTTTCTCAGCAGTTCGGCTACTATCCCATCCTCTCCTGATTTTTTGTTATTTTTGAGATTCTGAATGTGTCTGTAAATTTATTCTTGAATTGGGGCTTCCGATTCTTTTGTTCTGTTCCCGCTCTCTGCTATTAAATATCTGTTTGTTGGTTGTGAGCAGTTTATTAATTTTTAAAAGTATTTATCTAAAACTGCACAATATTTTGTCTTTTGTTTGTTTGTTTGTTAGAGCGACATTCCATTATCTTTCCTGACACACAGATATTATGGTGTGTACCCTCTGATTTGGTTTACAAAGGTTTTGTAGAAGTCTCGCATATTGTAGTTCTTGTTCTCTATAGAGTTCAATTGTTCGTTTATGTTCTGTCTCTTGATGTTCCTTATTGTTCTTGCTGTTTGTTTTCTGATCTTGATATTATTAGTATGTTTTCTGCTGAAAATTGTCACGCGTGCTGAATTGCTTCGTTATTGCCTTCCCTTCCGCAGTAAAACTGGAGCTTCAATATGATGGTGAAAATTTCCCTAATTTCCGGAGCAACTGTGATGCGTTTCACTTTTCAGATTAATAAAATAAATCCGTGACCTTGTTTTCTGAACGGTCATGTGTCTAGAATAGTTTCACAATTATTGCTATATATACGACCTGGTCAACGACGGAAACTAACATTAAAAGCAATTCTATTTACTTAAGCAACTGCAAAGAAATAACTTACTATGTTTAAAGCACAAATAAACAAAACAAATCACAATGAAAAAAATGCAGCTACAGTGAATAAGCACAAAACATAAAAGTAAAATAAAACGTATTATATTAAAATCATTGCTCTGCGTTATGGGTTACAACTTGGACAAATAGATTAAAACGACATCAAAGAAATACACAAAAACATAATGAAAAAATACACGTAATATCTTAAATGACATAGCTACAGTGAACATGCACACAAAATAATAAGCAAGTAAAACGTAATAATAATAAAAATACCCATGTTTTTACTTGTAATAGCGTTAACCTCATTTCTGATGTAACCTCAATTATGATGTGCAAATATAAATACAAAAATAGCCTAGTAGCCTGATAGTATTGATTGAAAAACAGCGACAAGAGGAAGGACTTCACTGAACCGTGAAGTACAATTTTATTGTATATTTTCAGCCGTAAAACTTTACCATATGTTTTTAACTAAATTGACGAATTTAATTTACAATAAAATGCTAAAAAAACTAAAATAAAACTTAATGAAAGCTTGTAAACTAAAATACGTGTTATAATTACATCGGTCACCATCGGCCCAATCCTGCGGGGCTTCAGCGGCGCGGCGAACTGACCCATCGAAATACGAGTATACTCGTAGTATAGTGCCTAGAGCCTTCATTGGTAACGCATTACAGTTCCTCTCTCTCTTGCCCATGAAGGGTCTCCGGTCTGCCTTAAATCAATTGATAATTTATGCTTATATTTCTATACCACTTTCACACCAGCGAAGAAACCTTCTTCTTCCATCTTCTCCAGCAGCTGCCGTATCTAACAACCACACCACATCAACATCACTAAAATTTGTGAATATAAAAAAGACTTTTCCACTTCACACAAAGAAACAAACTGATCCGTTCAGAAATCATCGAATCAATCCGTACTTGACTACGAAATGATTCAAGCTGTTACCTGTCTGGTTGTTTTGTTGCGTGATCACCACGAGAAGCAGAATACTTATGTCCTAGAAAATTATGAGGACATTGTAGTATATATATGCGCTTAACATAGTGGAGAAGATCGTGAGTGCAGAAGGAAATATGGTTTACACATGATTATTTGGGCTTCTCTTTAACTGCCGTATCACTTGCCTCTGCAAAACTGCCAGCTGTCGTTTTCCATATTTCCTTTCCATGATTTTGTGTCTGATACCATTGTTTCCCGCTCTCGACTCACTTTCAAGGCCACTTGTCTTCAGTCTCCAACGATGTTGACACTTTTTCTACTTCTGGGCAGTGCTTGCCTGGACATCTTGTGCTGGATTAAATCAGTCAGACGAAAGCTATCCAAACCCTGCCACCTAGTCAGGTAATCTCAGGCGTATAAACTATGCTGAGTAACCATACAGGATACGGTCAAACAGTATTTTATTCAAAGCAGATGGCGCCACCATGTTGAAAAGGCTCAGGATGGATGGATGAGTACTAAATTACTCTTACTCCTTACTTCTATACCCATTCAGGCCTCATCGTCAAATGCTAATATGATCATCATCTTCTTCCGTCTCCAGTTTTCCAGGTGCGGTGTAAGAGCACTCACCAACTTTGCATGTCCAAGTACGTTTCCTTTTCTGGTATTCTAGACCATGATGCATCTTTATCCTGTAGGAGCAGTTTCACAAGATCAGTCCATCTCCTTCTAGGCTGACCTCTTGGTCTTTTACCCTTCAGTTCTTTTTCCAGCCATATCCTCGCCGTTCTTGTGGGGTCCACCCGCTTGACATGTCACAGCCATCGCAATCTTGCTTTGGCAATTATTTCTTGAAGGGTTGCATTGACAGGGATCTGTTTATGGATCACTTCATTCCTGATCTTGTCTCTTCTAGTTTTCTGTACCATTGATCTTAGGAACTTCATCTCGGCTGCCTGGAGTCTGTTTTCATCTCTGCTGGTAGTGGTACATACTTCCAGGCTGTACGTTGTAATCGGCAAGAAGTATGAATTATACCCCAGTGACATTTAAGCTGTAATTAGAATATGATTGTACCACACAAGGTGACTAACTTGATGATGAAACTGAGCTCTGTTTTGTACCCTATAGATAATTTCCTTGTGGGAGTCATTTTACTACCAAGGTACTGAAAATTATCCACCTTATTCAATTTTTCACCCTCCAGATAAATAACAGGCTTCATATTCTGTCTACTGACAGCCATTACCACTGTTTTTGTGAGGCTTATTTTAAGGCCAAGTTCTTTAAAATGCTTATTCTAGATGTTCAGTTTCTGTTGCACTTCCTCTTCTGTATATCCCCAAATCAGAACATCATCTGCAAATGCAAATGATTTAAAGTAATCAGGTCGAGTTGCTGTTTTACTGTCTTCATAATTTCGCCCATTACAATGATGAACAACAGCGGCGATAATGCGCTACCTTGCTTAACACCTTTGGTAATCACAAACCAGTCTGAATAGGAGTCTCCAATTTGAATGTAACTTTGGCAGTTCTCACAAAGCATTTCAGCTTTGGTGATCAAGTTTGTCGGTACCTTTCGTTTGGACAGACATTACCAAAGTTTATCTCTGGGTATGCTGTCATAGGCCTTTTCAATATCTAAGAAAATAAAGATGAAATCTCTTCCCCTCTCCCAATGTTTTTCCATGATCATCCGAGCAGTGAAGATAAGATCTACCTAAATCAATACTGTTCTTCTTCAAGCTGTGGTTCAATGACTTTCCTCAGCCTTCTTTCTATAATTTTCTCCATTAGCTTGAGGCCATGGGACAGAAGAGTTATTCCTCTGTAATTGTTACATTTTCTTCGGCTACCCTTTTATAAATATTGGCACTATGACTCCCTTTGTCCAATCAGAGGGGACTTATTCTTCTTTCCAGATGGTGTTCGTTACTCTATATACCAGTGAAGTCTATAGATTTGTGCTACTTTGATCATATCTGCATTTACTTCATCTAGGCCTGGTGATTTTCTTTTAGACATTCTTTTCAGGGCGTTTTCAACTTCTTACCATGTCTGAACGGATTCTATACTTCCAACTGGATTTTCTGTTCCTGAACTAATATTTTCTTTGCTTGTTTCGTTACCATTGTACAGATAGATAGTTAAAACATTTCCTCATCTCTTACCTTACTTCATCTCCTTTCCAGATAATTGTTCCATCTTATTTTTCCAGGGCCTTAACGGGTTCAAATGTGTTGATTTTGAAATTTATAATTTTTACAACAGTTTCGTATTGCTCCGGCTATCCTCCTCTATTTAATTTGTAAATTCTAACCAGCTCCTTTCTTTTTCTTCATTTATGATTTTTTTTTAAAATTTTTGTTTCAATTCCCTGTAAGATTGGTATAGTTTCTTTAATTTATCTTCGCTTCTTGGTCTGATCCTTCTGGTTTTCTTGGTCCCTTTGTCGTTTGGCCATGTTTCTTTCTTCTATAGCATTTTTGACAGTGGTATTCCACCAATATGTTTCTTTATCTTTCATTCTCGAACTAGTTTTGCCAGCTACATCGCCGGCTGTATTTCCAAGGGCCTCTCGAATCATTTTCCATTCTTCTTCTGCCGATTCTATTTCTTTTTTTGGGTAGGAGATCACATATTCTTTTTTGATACTCGGCCTGTTTTTCTGGATTCTTCAGTTCCCAAATTTTTATCTTAGGCTTTTTTCTTGTTTTCAGTTTCTCTACTCCAACATTTCTGAGATCAGCAATTAACAGACTGTGGTCGCTACCTACATTTTCTCCAGTTTCACGTCAGTGATGAAGGCCCCTGCTTTTCTATCAGAGACTATAAAGACTTTGAGAGACTTCTGTTGTCTATCCCAGCTATATCTAGTGACTTTGTGGCTGGCCTATTTCCTAAAATAAGTACTTTTGATGATGAGGTTATTCCTCAGACAAACATCTAGGAAGCATTTCCCTTCTTTGTTCCTATTTTCAAAGTTAAATGGTCCTATCACATTCTCATATCCAGTTCTATCCATTCCAACTTGGGCATTAAAATCTCCCATGATAATAATGTTATCTTCCTCAACGTGTTCCTCAAGGTCTGTGAGGAAATCGTCTTTCTCTTCCTGTGTACAACCAGCTTGAGGAGCATACACCTGTATTACGGTGAGGGTGTTTTTAATTTTTGGTGTAACTTGATGATTCTTTCAATAACATATTCTGTCTGTCACTGCATCAACGTTGTTACTGAACTTATATTGTCGCTCTCTCTACCGTCTTCCAATGACTCCTAATCTAGCTTTTTTGTCATACCCGCTACTGAATGTTATTTGCGATATTCTTCTCATGTTTCCAGACCAACGAACCTTATACATCAATTTTTTTAAATAAATCAAAATATGAAATTTATAACGTTAGAACTACGATTTAATTACAGTTTAAACTTTATAAACTAGAAATTAATTCTTAGGACTCAGTTTCAATCGAATTAAGAGTTGAAAAATACACAAAAACCAGAAAGCTTCTTTATTTTACATTGTATCAATGACCTCACACTGTTCCCGTCGAAAGAATAAAGAATGCTGTTGCTTTGTTCTATTATTATGTATGAAAAATGTGTGGCCATTTTTCTGACTAAAAACTATTCAGTGAAAGGTCCGGATGGAAATTATACTGACAAGGGGGCGCAACAGCAATACCACATGGGCGCGTAATCAAGAGGAGCTGGATTGAGGATCGACGTTGGAGACTGGTTATGCCGGTCATCCACATGCTGTGGTGTGGAGCCCGGATCTAGACGATACCCCGGCCGGCTCACCTACTAACGGACCCGCACTGTCTTGCGCAAGTCTGCGGAAACAGCCGGAACTCACGCGCTCCTGCAAGGTGTGTGAGACAGTAAAGAAAGTGGGAATGATGTAGTTCCTATTAGTCAACTGGCAGTCTTCTGGGTAAATATTTTAAATTATTACACAGTAGAAATGTACTCGGCACAAGAATCATTAATACACTGTTTAAGTAGTTCTTACTTTCCGAAAAAAAAAAAAAAAAAAAAATGTTGCGTAATGACAGCAAAAACGTTAACCCATAATTTCGTGATAATATTTGCAAATAATTATTGAAAAACCGTTTGTGTTCTACCAATGGTTCTGACATGTGTTCTATGTTCTTCTTCTAAAATAGTATCGATGCTTTAATAAAGTAAATATAAAATGCTCTGCTTTTCACATCCAGGTTTCTGCAATTGCTTCAATCTAAGAGCTTGATGCAGTGCTATGTAAAGGCTTTTTTCATATTTTAAAACATTTCGCTAATCTTACGACTGAGCTGCCTGTGAAATACTCTCAGACTTTCAAAGGATGAAGGTGTATGATGGAAGCGTTTTACGGCATTGCATATAATTAAAACACTCTCGATGTCCCATCCGCCTCAAAAAGTCGCAGCTGTTTTCGAAACGTACAGCGCTTATGCAGTTGTCAGAGCATCAGAGTGTTTTATTAACTATGATATCTCTCTTATTAATACGAATTTTCCTGCCCTACTAGCCTTTTTATTTATCATTTTCCTCGCTAAAACATATCTCTATACCGGTAATTATGAAATCATTCTACATATAATGACTTTCCAACTTGTGTCAGTTTACTAGTTATAAAACTCTATAAGCAGACTTTTCCAGTGGTATCTGTTTAATGTAAAATTGCCTACCCGGTGAGGATGAGATTTAAAAGTCTGAAAGCTGATATTCTAAATTGAAAATTACGGTTTATCATATTACATTACGTGAACGGTGGAAGGAGCACAATAAATAATAATATATTAATTAAAAAGTTCGATGAAATGTTTATTGTAAAGCAGATAATAAATACAAGTACAGAACCTACATACTAAAATGGGGAGGTTAGAATGTTAAAGAGGCTAGTGAGACGGGAGCACAACAGAGTTAAGAGACTGGAAGGCAGTAGGGATTACTTAAAACAACCAAACAAGCAATTAATAAGAGCAAAGAGAGAAGCAAACGTTGGGTTTACGATGAATACTATTGGTGCAGGAGGACCACTGAACGATGCATCTAGAAATTTTTATGACTGTATTAGAAAACTGACGGGAGGGGAAGGTATTCAAACTATTGTAGATAAGAACAGAGTTGAACTCATTGGGATTGTGAAATGGCAGTGATATTGAGTGACTGGTTTAATGAGACCACTAGGGACTGTCATCCTGCGATGGGAGGGATCAAATCAGAGGAGAGTCACCCAAAAAGTATAAATGAGAAAACTACAAAATTTGAAATTCTCAGAAAATTATGTAGGAGCTCAAAAAGTTAAAAACAGGTAAAGGTGCTGGTGTAGATAATATTACTACAGATGTATTAAAGGTTGTGGGATATGATATTGTATCTTACCTTGAGCTTTTATTTAAAATGAGTCTGTAGTTTGGCTGCTAACCAGAGGATTAGAAAAGAGCGATAGTGGTACCGGTTCATAAAGGAGGGTGTAACACAATTATGGGTGTTGGGCTTATTTAAAATGAAAGTTTCATATGCTGTCACGTGCTGCCACTAGTAATTAAAGGCTAATTATGATTATAGGATGAGGTCTGAACTGCTTTTTGAAGGCTTGAAGTGTAAGCATCTTGGCATAACATTTGATAACAAACTCAACTGAGCAGAGAACGTTGGGCACGTAATAGGAAAAAGTTACAAAATCCTTCATTAAACTGGAGAGGGTAATGAAAGGATGTAACAGAGAAGTTAGGGAATCGGATTACAAACCTTTGGTCAGACCATTGGGTGAATATGGTGGTGTAGTTTGGGACCCACATATTTGTTATAAAATACAGGAGTTGGGGGGTGTAAGGGTTTCGGAGAGACTATACTAGCCTTTTCCAACCAAATGTCAACCTCTCCTTCACGTGGTGCACCCTATTTGCACGGACGAGGCTCTGGTGACTGAAAGATTCCCGGTATAAGGAATCACCCACTGTTTACCAACGGCCTCTGAAAGGAGGGCGGAAGAGAGGGAAGTGGTTCAGGGCACCCTCTTGCCCTTGGAATTGGAAACGACCCCTAAAGGCGGATGAATCAGAAATGATCAACAGCATGAGGATACAGATGGCAACGGGAAACCACTGCCTTAAAGACCCAAAGGGTATCCCGAGGACATGTAATCCTCTCAAATTACATATATTATGATGCCTTCTTCCTGGGTAAAATATTCCGGAGGTAAAATAGTCCCCAGTCGGATCTCCGGGTGGGGACTGCTCAGGGATGAGTCTTCAGAATGGATAGAAACATTCTACGAGTCGGAGCGTGGAATGTTAGAAGTCTGAATAGGGCAGGTAGGTTAGAAAACTTAAAAAGGGAGATAGAACAACTTAAGTTAGATGTTGTTGGGATTAGTGAGATTAAATGGAACGACGCACAGGATTTCAGGTCTGGGGGACACATAATAATTAACACACAAGATGTCAATGGAGTCACTGGTGTAGGATTTGTAATGAACAAGAAAGTAGGGAAACGGGTGAGTTATTATGAACAGTTTAGTGACAGGATTATTTTGATGAGGTTAGAAACTAAGCCAGTCTCAACCACATTAATACAAGTGTATATGCGAACGTCACAGGAAGATGACGAAGAAATAGAAAAAATATACGCTGATTTGGAGAATTAATCCAATATGTGAAGAGGGAGGAAAATCTAATAATCATGGGTGATTGGAATGTAATAGTGGTAGACGGAAAAGAGGGGAATACGGTAGGAAGTTTTGGTCTAGGAGAAAGAAATGAGCTTCCTGGAAGGTTGTTAGAATTTGTGAAAGATATAAGCTAATAGTGGCAAACACGCAGTTTAAGAACCATGCAACAAGAATATACACCTGTAAACGTCCTGGGGATACAGGCAGATATCAGCTAAATTATATCATGGTCAAACAGAGATTCAGGAATCGAATTCTAGACTGTAAATCGTACCCAGGAGCAGACATAGACTCTGACCATAATTGGTAGTGATGAAGTGCAGGCTGAAATTTAAGCGAATATGGAAGCAGTATAAGCAGAACAGACTGGAAGTGAATAAACTGAAACAATCTAGCACAAGAGAAAAATTTGCAGAAATGGTAGACTTAGTAAGTCGCGGTACAAGGGAAGCAATTTTGTCTTTAAGATTAATACTTCAAGGGCGGATCTAGAAAAACAAAGATATTTTTATGGCATTTGTTAATTTAGAAAAAGCTTTTGATAATGTTAGGTGGGACAAAATGCTCAAAATTTTAAAGAAGACAGGTCTAAAGTATCGAGAAAGAAGAATACCCTATAAACTATATAAGAATCAGGTGGCTATAATAAAAGTAGAGAATCACGAGAGACATGCATCAGTTAAAAAGGGTGTGAGACAAGGCTTTAGTCTATCCCCATTAATATTCAACTTGTATGTAGAAGAAGCATTGAAGAAAGTCAAAGAAAACTTTCCGTGTGGCATAAGTATTCAGGGAGAAAAAATCAGTATTCTACGATTTGCTGACGACATTGCCTTGTTAGCAGAGAGTGCTGAGGATATTGAGAAGTTAATCAATCTCATGAACAAAATACTGAAGGAAGATTTTGGACTGAACATAAATCAAAGCAAGACAAAAGTGTTGAAATGTAGCAGAAATGATATCAATACTAGTAGATTAAATATAAAAATAGGATCGGATGCAATAGGAGAAGTAAGAGAATTCTATTACTTGGGAAGTAAAATTACAACTGATGGCTGAAGCAGGAATGATGTTAAAAGCAGAATAGCATTACCAAAAAAGAGCCTTCATGAAAAAGAGAAACCTTTTAGTTTCAAATATTGATCTAGGAATTAGATAGAACTTTTTAAAACTCTTTCTGTGGAGCACATCACTTTATGGCTTTATGGTAGCGAAACATGGACTTTAGGAATACCGGAAATAAAGAAAATTCAAGCATTTGAAATGTGGTGCTACAGAAGAATGCTGAAAATTAAGTGAACAGACAAAGTAAGAAATGAATGAGTTTTGGAAATGATGGGTGAGAAAAGAAGTTTGTGGAAGAAACTTACAAAAAGAAGAGACAGGCTGGTAGGTCATATTTTGAGACATGCAAGATTGGTTAATTTGTTAGTGGAGGGAACAGTCGAAGGTAAGAACTGTAGAGGAAGACAGAGATTAGAATATATCAAGCAGATAATGGAGGACGTGGGCTGTAAGGGGTTTGTTGAAATGAAGAAGTTAGCACAGGAGAGGAAGGGATGGAGGATTGCACCAAACCAGTCGAAAGACTGACAACAGAAAAAAAAAACAGGAGTTTGAGGGTGTGCAAAGAATGGCAGCTAGATTTGTTTGTGCAAATTATCGCAGAATCCAGTGGTAACTGATATGATAAATGAGCTGGAGTGGGTGTCCTTGGAGGAAACGAGGAGGGTGAAGAAGTGCTGGGAATGTACATGGTATATTTTGATAATGGAACTTTGTGGATTTTGGTCAAAGAATTGGGGATAGTGCTTGGAAGGGGAAAAAACGACCATAACCACAAGCTAGCGCTCGATTTCATTGATAAGGGGGTGAGAAAATTTTTTTTTGTTGGTAAAGGTGTCAAGGATTGGAACAAATAACCTATCGAATTGATGAATAATTTACCAAAAACGCTTAAGGAATATAAAATTAAAATTTGTGAATCGGAAAAGTAAATGGGAGAGGAATTCGACACTCCAATTATAAAAGATAATTTAAAAAGAATAAAATGAAAAGGGGTAATTAGATGAGTAGAGAAATTGCCACTGGAGAGTTAGCTCCATCGTAATTAAAATAGTAATAATAATAATAACCTTGATAGATGGGCGTCTAAGATCACACTAAGTCAGGGATACACTCCTTTCTTAACAAGAACGTATTCCCACCATAGATCACACTACATATAAAAACATTACACTCTCTAGATTCTGTTAATGTTGTTGACTACGTATCTTTGGTTGTTTATTTGTTAAGTTTAATGAAATAAAGTACGTTAATATATATGGAGAATAACACTGCAGCATTCAGAGAGCTGAAGGAACCACCTAAATCTGAAAGCGCAGTGAGAACTTCATATTACACATTTAGTTTTTTTTCTGCTGCTCGGGATTAACAATGCGGTCAAAGCTACGGGAAATGGTAATGACGCCAATCAAATGGCACACGTGAAGGGAAATTATTAAAACCTAAATTCATTGTGCCCTAATCAGAACTCAAATAGTGATAGGAAAACCGCGATATGTCAAATATGGATTGAAGTATTGAATGAGGATAATCGGGAAGCATTGGCAGATTGTGTAGATGAGGAGGGATGCAACAAGTAACTTGAAGGAATTCCAAATACCGCAGCGTTTGAAACCTCCGCATACATTGACTAAGTCAGATAAAAGCACAGAGCCTGAATTTGTGGGTTACTCTCACACATGTGATATGTACTATGCTGTTGGAACCGAAAACGTAGTGTTTGCGGTTTGTGCATTAATTTTTTTAATCATTATCTAGGAAGCAGCAAGTAACCACCTACGGAAGAAGAAAAAAATGAAACACTTCCTAGAAATTTATTGAATCATGCATGTATTAGTGTTGCCTGATCTGAATGCGAAACATCAAGAAAATCTACATATTACGAGGTCCACGATTTATTTTCTTGATGTGTTAGAAATAATCGGAAGCATGGACAATTTGTAGTGACAGTTACATACAGATTTTTAATGAAGATTAACATCGACAGTAACAGAAACTGTGCTATATTTGGTAAATAAAGATGACAAAACGATTGCTTTAGACAGTACTGTGTGGAAAATACATCTGTCATAATATACGTCAATAGCGATTAAGAAGTTTATCTTGTGGATATCTAACGGCCCCTTCCATAACTTTATGTTCCACGTTTTCCAAAACCAGAGTTTGCTGTGGTCCAGCGAATAAGCTAGCTGACTAAGGTCGAGTAAATCCCTGTCTCTTCAGAAATGTTGATGAACCTTAAACTCATGTCTTCCCCTGGCAGAGCTTCGCCTTGTTTATGTGAGGTACGCTAAGACTCTCTGTGGTTCGGATTCCTTGAAAAACTGTACGTCCCCTTCACCAGTTTGGGATTACCGTCTTAGTTTAGGTTGCCGTGACTGAGACAGAAAGCGGAACTAATTAAAACCGTTGCTTCGTCGGCCAGATTACCCGAAGTGTTTTCCACTCAGTAACACTATACTGTATTTAACTATGTTTTCACCGTTATTGCAAACAGAAAACATTGATTTTCTGGGTTTTCTGTCAAGCATTTTCGTAGGTTTATTGTTTATTTGTTTGTTTCGTATGAAAAGCGCTGCTTTTGTAGTAGTTAGAAACACAAACAACAACCAAAGTATAGAAAGAAAAAAAAATGTATTGGAATCAACATCAAATCACTCATTTTGCGGAGGATCAAAGGTCAGCAACATGGACAGCTTGGTACTGTCATTAAGTATGTTTTCCAAAGATCTGGTTGGCAGGCAGTCTTACAGACGCTGGACGGTCTGTTCTGCCGGACATTCATTCGTACTATTTGAATAGAGCAATGTTTTTAAACATTCTTTTGGTATGCCTGCACCAGTTCTCAGCCTCTTTAGCGCTCTTCATGTCTTCCAGTTAAGATTGTCACCTGGGGGTAGCACCTCTGCAGTGGATAGCCATTATCTCGCTCGCCGCAGATTGAGCTGGAATACTTTCGGCGGTACATCTAATGCAGCCGCCATCCTCAGGAAGCCTTTGTCTGGGGAGTTCACATCCGAATAAGAGATAAGCCGCATTTTGATTAACCTTTCTTCTTTTCAGTTTTTCAGCTTTGTCTCGTCTTATGTCAGGAGGAGCGATTCCAGGCAGACATTGTAGTTTTTTTAATTAGCGTGGCTCTGAGGCAACACTTAATAATTGCCGCGCTATATCTATTTTTTTTTGGTATTAGCTGACTCAGACAGAACAGACATATTCCGCAGCAGAATAACAAAGTGAAAGACCTTTCTTCGAAGCACTGCAGGATTTGAACACCACAGACGTCCTGTAAGTTTCCGCAGAAAATTATTGTGGGCTGAAGCTTTGCTCTTTGCTCTCAAGCAGTTTTTTTCGTAAGCGAGGGAGTGATCAAATTTAACTGCAAGATATTTTGAATTGAAATAGTGGTCTAATTCTGAAGCATCATTATCTGACTTATAGTTTCCTGTTGACATCTCTATTTCGTAAATGGAAGGCGTATATCTGAATATTAGCTGGATTCGATTTCACTGGTTTTTTTTTCTAGTATGGAGATGAACAACTTCGAACAGAGAGACTTTGATGCTGATTTTCTATCTTATCCTTGATCCTGTTTGTCCATCTGATTTTCAGATTTGATTCATTTGACCTGGGTGACAAATTTTATCCATGCCCTTTATCTATAGTAGAAGATTCCGGCTTACATCGACCTTCCCTATCGATTTTTCTAGTAAAATGCATATTTTACACAATATAATGTATAAATAAACAATATTTGATAAGATTGCCATACCATGTACCTGCTCCAGATATTTTTAATTAAAAATAATTTCAATAATTTGTTCGGTGTTAACTATCATACATATTCTTAAAAAGTCAGTACTGATCGAGAGTAAAAGATGTAAATAAAATGCCAAAGTAAGATTGCCTAACATTTTCCAGGCAATAATAAAGGTTGCCAAGTATAATCAGGTTGAGTAATTTACCGTCATTAACTTTCTTTACAAAACCTATATAAAAATGTAGATAATTTTATTGCAAACACGATGGTATAGAGTTGTCTTGCCAAAAGTAGTGACATCGTAGGGTTGTCGCAATGTAAGGTTTTGATAATCGAGTAAAAAAAATTGGTGCGAAAGAGAGTGGTCATGCTCAATTCTCCGTACAATAGAAAATGACTCAGAGTAACTGCTGCACTTGACCATCCATTTTGGAGTAACCATTTTTTGATTATACATGTTCTTGCTTGTGAGCAAACCACGCTGTTTCTAATTTTCACTTGTTTATTTTTTATCTATTTAGCTCTTTGGATCAAAGATTGTGAAGACAAAATAGACAGAGGTTTGATATTCCATATAAAATTACAGGACATCTACAACCTAGACCTGCCGATTTTTTGGGAAGTCTTAAATATTATAATTTTAAGGAGGCTTTTGTACAGTTCTTATCCCATCTAGGGAGAATGATCATTTGAAATCAATAACACAAACGAAGAAAGTCTTTATAACCATTAGAAGTCAATGTTACTCTTATCAAGTAAAGGAAAATAATCTACATCTACATCTACATATATACTCTGCAATTCACAAAATTGTGGGTGGCAGAGGGTGCTCAACACCAAAGCTAATCTCTTTGTTGTGCATTCCAATCCCTAATGGTACGAGGGAAAAAAGAATTCATATAAGAATCATTGCGGCACCTTATTTCTCTAATCTTATCTATCCTGTCATTCCGGCTCAAATAGGTTGGTGGACGAAGTATTTCACTACACTTGTGAGTGAAAGTGGGAGTACGCATGTTTACCAATAAGTTTAAACGAATCGTGCGTCGTCTATCTACCAGAGACTCCCAGCCTAGTCTACTAATCAGTTCTGTGACGCTTTCATAAGGACTGTAGCAAGCGGTCACGAATCGAGCGGCTCTTCTCTGTACTTTCTCTATACTTTCGATCAACCCCTTACGAAACGGATCCCAAATGGCACAACAATAGTCCAAATCTGGACGCACAAGAGATTTGTACGCTATCTCCTTTGTTTGTTCATTACAATTTTTCAATATTCGAGCTATGAATCGCAGCCTAGAATTAGCTCTACCTACCAACGAATTAATGTATAAGTCCCATTTCATGTTCCTTTGTACTGTTACTCCCAAATATTTCATAGAATCGACCATATCAATAACTGAATTGTTTAACTAGTATTTCTGAACAATTGGATTCTTTTTGTTAGTTATGCTCATTGTCTTGCACTTTTTACAATTGAGCGTAAGTTGCCACTCAGTGCACCATGCCAAAATAATATCCAGATCACGCTGAATTTCTAAGCAATCGGCCAAATTCCTTACTTCCCTATAGATAACCGCATCATCAGCAAACAATCTAAAAAGGCTTTTCACTTTGTCTCCGAGATCGTTTATAAAAATTAAAAAAAGAAGTGGTCCTATTACACTTCCTTGAGGTACCCCCGATGTAACATCTAGACTAGAAGAACTTTCTCCTTCAACGACGACATACTGCGACCGACCAGTTAGAAAATCCTTTATCCATTCACAAAGCTGATCCGATATATCGTACGCTCATAGCTTCGCTAAAAGGCGGTTGTGTGGCACAGAGTCAAAGGCTTTCTGAAAATCTAAAAAAAATGGCATCTACTTCTGAACCTGCATCAATAACTTTCATTACGTCGTGTATAAATAGGGCCAGCTGTGTTTCACATGATCTTTTCTTCCGAAATCCGTGTTGATTTGTTGTAAGCAAATTATTATCGTCTAGAAATTTCATAATGTTCGAGCATATAATATGCTCCATAACTCTACTACAAACAGATGTTATAGATATTGGATGATAGTTTCCAGGATCACTTCGATCACCTTTCTTGAAAATCGGAGTTACTTGCGCGATTTTCCAGTCTGAAGGTACTTTTCGCTCTTCTAATGATTTACTGAATATATCAGACAGAAATGGGCCGATTTCCGCCGCATATTCTGAAAATATTCTTACTGGAATTCCATCTGCGCCCGAAGCTTTCCCCCACTTCAGGAGCTCTAATTGCTTTATGATACCTGCAGTATCTATCCGTAATGATTCCATCACCAACTCGACACGGCGTGGGAAAACGGGAACACTATCCTTATTTTCATCAGTAAATGAATTTTTGAATACAGTATTTAGTACGTTACTTTATCGCGGCTTTCATTAACCTCTGAACTTTCACGAATTAGTGCTGGTATATTGCTATTGGTACAACTGACTTTTCGTACATACGACCAGAATTTCTTTGGGTTTTCTGTGAGACTCTTAGAGAGAGAGTTGGAATGAAAATCGTTGAAGGCCTCACGCATTACATTCTTAATACGTCCTCTTAACTCAGCTAAGGTTTCTAAATCACTGCGACACCCCTTCCTTCTTGAGCGTGCGTGTATCCTCCTTTGTTTTTTGAGTAATCTTTTGACTTCGCATCTGTACCACGGTGGATCATCCTCCCCATTTATTATCCGCTTCGGTATATGTATATCCATACCTTCCTGACTATTCGTATAAATCGATGCCACATCTCTTCAACGGTGTCATTTTTTGACTTGAAGTTATGGTAATTATTCCTCAGGTAGGTTCTAAAACACTCCTTAGAGGCCTTACTGAATTTGTATACAATCCGCCGTTTTCTCCTTTTTCGCTTGGTCATTAGTCTGATAGTTGCAATTACCGCTTTGTGATCGCTTATACCTGTGGTCGTTGAAATTTCGGTGAATAATTCTGGCCTGTTGGTAACCAGCAGATCTAAAATATTTTCGCTACCGTTATGACACCGCGTAGGTTCATTAACTAGCTGCTCGAGATGATTATTTGAGATCAATTCGAGAATTACTTCAGAAGCTGCCTTATCCCTGCTATCTGTAATGTGAACGTAATTACGCCAGTCAATATAAGGCAGATTGAAGTCGCCTCCTAGAATCATAGCATGATCCTGAAAACGGCTAGCTATACTGTTTACATTATTTCTTAACTCCTCGGCGATAGCTATGTCGGAATCGGGTGGACGGTAGAAGGCACCTATGATGAGTTTTGACCCATCAACTTTGAGTTTAATCCATATGATTTCACAGATCGTATCGACTTCTATTTCATTACATGAGAGAAATTTACTCACATCTATAAATACCCCACCTCCATGAGAATGTAATCTGTCTTTGCGAAAAACATTCATGCTTTCTTTAAAAATTTCGGCGGAACTGATTTCCGGTTTTAGCCAACTTTCTGTACCGATAACGATATCCGCCTCTGTGTTACAAATAATGCTATCAAGTTTCGGTTGTTTGTTACAAACGCTTCTACAGTTAATTACGAGAACTTTTAACTGTCGAGATTCTTTTACGCTCCTCCTACATTCCGGTGTTACATCTAATTGGGTTGCCCGTAACTGTATTTCGTGTTTCGGGTCTTCCTCCCTCAGCCTAAAAAACCACCCAGTGCATTCCACACGGCCCCTGCCACCCGTGTAGCCGATTCACGTGTGTAGTGCACACCTGACCTATTAAGGGGAACCTTACATGACTCGACCCTATGGCGAAGATCGAGGAATCTGCAGCCAATGTCATCACAGAAACGTCGTAGTCTCTGGTTCAGCCCCTCAATACGGCTCTGAACCAGAGGTCCACAATCAACTCTGTCTACAATGCTACAGATGGTTAGCTCTGCCGATATCTTGCGGCCACTGACCACAGAGTTCACTCTTTCAGCCAGCCGCCGGAAGGAAGAGAGGATAACCTCCGACCCAAGGCGACAAGCATCATTGGTGCCGACATGAGCCACAATCTGTAGTTGGCTACACCCCGTCCCTTCTATGGCATCCGGGATGGCCTGTTCCACATCTCGGATCAGGCCACCCGGAATACACACTGAATGGACATTGGATTTCTTCCCCGAGGAATCCGCCATTTCCCTAAGTGGCTCTAATAACCGCCTAACATTAGAGCTCCAAACTACCAAAATCCCCTTCTGTGATTGCTCAGACCTGGCGCACTGGGGGGCCGTCAACTCGCAGGATGACAATTGTGGGACTGTGTCAGCCTCCGACAATACATCATACCGGTTGGACAGTCGAACAAGTTCAGCGTCTTGGCCTTTAAGCCTGCTCGACTGCCCCCGTGTGCGACTTCTAAGTCTAGAGGCCATACGCCAGTCACCAACAGGCGACCGAGGCACAGGCTCCAACTCTTCAGCCTGGGTTGCAGGTACGACGGTCGATATGGGAGAATCTGTTATAGGCATTGCTACATCAGTTTCCCCAATATTATATCTGCTGCAACATTTAACGGCAGCTTCCAGCTGTGTAACTTTCACTACCACAGCTGCAAGCTGTGCGCGGAGATCAGCCACCTCAGCTCGCGTCTGCACACAGCAATCACAGTCGTAAACATTGCAGAAACCGAGTAAGAATTTGTACATGTTAAAGGGGATAAGCGAATTAAATTTAATGTTGGCGAGATGCAACCAACTTCAAAATTTTTAGTAAAAGCCTCTGATACTGAAGTTTTAGTAATTTTTCTGGCCAATACGCATAAATTTACTGATTCTGAAATTTGGTTGGCAAGTTTAGCAACTAACAAGGGGGATAAGACAAAACAAAAAAGAAATCGTAATAAAAGCCTGAACTGCAACAATTAAACAGATGTGTCTAAGTCTACCAGCATTCCACGCAATTAACAGGCTGTGACAACACCACTGCTTTCTACAATAAAGAAAAATCCAGATTTTTTTTAAAAAAATTTTTTTATAAAAATGAGACCAACAAAAAACTTTCATGACATTAACTGATGATACCGACACTTTCATAGATGAAAAAATTCTTGCAGTGTATAAGTGTTAATGAAGCGAGATTTTGTATGTTCCACAGAAATTATTTGGCCAAGAAGAATAATAATCAGTTTATGAAAAAAATTAAAAGCTTTAATTCTAATATGATTAAAACAAAACTGTGATATACGTTAATTCTATGTGGCTTAATGCTATCGATCCTTGCTGTGTAAAACTAAGGCCTGAATATTGCGGCAAATACATGGATGGCTATTTAAAGCCAATAGTTTTCTTCGGGTACCCAACGCCCTTACAAGTTGATGGCGTTATACTAGTAAACGATAGGACTGTTAATGATGACAAACAATCCGAATTTTATTTCAATACTACATCTTATGATGAATCTGACTCTGAAAAATAATTAGTATATCAACTATCCGTATTTTAAATTGTAAAATATAAACTGAAGTGCCAAAGACACTAGTACACCTGCGTAATATAGAACAGGGTCCCAGCGAGCACGCATGGACTCGATTAATGTTTGAAGTAGTGCTGGAGGGAATTGACACTATGCATCCTGCAGGGCTGTCCATAAATCCGTAAACGTACGATGGGGTGGAGATCTCTTCTGAACGGCACGTTGCAAAGCATCCCAGATAAGCTCATTATTGTTCATGTCTGAGGAGTTTGGCGGCCAGCGGAGGTGTTTAAACTCAGAAGAGTGTTCCTGGAGCCACTCTGTAGCAATTCTAGAAGTGTGTGGTGTCGCGTTGTCCTGATGGAATTGCCCAAGTCCGTCACAATGGACATGATTGGTTACAAGTGATTAGCCAGGAAGCGTACGTACATGTCACCTGTCAGAGTAGTATCTAGGCGTATCAGGGTTCCCATATCACTCCAACTGCACACGCCCCACACCATTACAAAGCTTCCACCAGCTTGAACAGTCCTCTGCTGACATGCAGGGTCCATGACTTCATAAGGTTGTCGTTCGCTCGATACAATTGGAAACGAGACTCGTCAGACATGTTTCCAACCATCAACAGTCCAATATTGGTGTTGATGGGCCCCAGGCGAGGCGTAAAGCTTTGTGTCATGCACTCAGCAAGGGTACATGAATGGGCTTTCGGCTCCGAAAGCCTATATTGATCATGCTTCGTTGAATGGTTCGCATGCTGACACTTGTTGATGGCCCAGCATTGAAATCCACAGCAATTTGCGGAAGGGTTGCACTTCTGTAACGTTGAACGATTCTTTTCAATCGTCGTTGGTCCCGTTCTTGCAGGATCTTTTTCCGGCCGCAGCGATGTCGGATATTTGATATTTCACCGGATTCCCGATATTCACGGTGCACTCGTGAAATGGTCGTACGGGAAAATCCCCACCTCTTCGCTACCTCGGAGATGCTATGTCCCATCTTTCGTGCGGCGACTATAACACCACGTTCAAACTCATTTAAATCTTGATAACCTGCCATTGTAGCAGCAGTAACCGATCTTACGTCTGAGTCTTGTATAGGCGTTGCCGACCGCAGCGCCGTCCTTTGAGTGTTTACGTATCTCTATGCCTACTCATGCCTATATCAGTTTCTTTGGATCTTCAGTATATACATATAATTCAATTAACACAAACAGCTGTTATTATATGTCTTTTTATGAATACTTTAAATCGCGTTAACCCTAAGATTTACCTACTTTTGGTAAGACAACCCTATACCATCGTGTTTGCAATAAAATTATTTACATTTTTATTTAGATTATGCAAAGAAACCTGATGAGAGTAAATTACTCGTATACTCTTATCTGTTTATGTCTGGGAACGTTTCATTATTGCCATGAAAAAGTTTTGCAACCTTACTTTAGTGATTTATTTACATCTTTTACTTTTAATCGGTGCTGACTTTTTTTAAGAAACTGTATGACAGTTATTATCGAAAAAAATAGTCAAATAAATTTTAATTAAAAATAGCTGTGCAGGGATATGGTGTGGCAACACAATCTCGTTTCCTTTATTTATACATACATTATATTCTATAAAAAATATATTTGATTAGGAAACTCGATGAGGAACGTCGATGTAACTCGGGCACTTAGACGCTTGCAGTATGCGACTTTCACCTCTCTGGGTCAATAAACTGTTAGTAGAATTCATTTTGTACCCCCAGGTCCACAGAAATACTGAGTATTAAATGGTTTATAGACTTTAATAACATCAATTATTTCGTTACAAATATTGCAAGCGTTGCCAGTTGACTTATATGTTTTCGTAGGAGTTATTCTCTTCAAAATTTAATGGACTTTTAAAAGAAAGTTTTCCATTCATTTTAGAAAGTACACAATAATTCTCTTTTGTAAAATTTTCTTGCTGTATATTGGCAAGGGATGCTTTCGTATTTAAATGATACTGTTTCCGCTGTCGATAAAGACATTGGACAATTTTTTTGTATTGTCAGGGCCCGTGTAATCCTTACTGAGCAGTTTCAGTTAGGATAAAATGAAAACGAAAAAACCGTCGTAGCATGTGAAAAACCTTGAGGAAATAGTTTCCGAATCAATTAATAGCATTCGTATCCAAATCATTGTTTTACAGTACAGCGCGGAAGGATCACAACGAAAATAAAATGAAAGCATGGTTTCAAGAATCTCGTTCGTACTTTATTTTAGAATGTTAGGTCTTACTAATTAGTTGAAGCAGTTTTGCTCTGATCGCACTTGGTTGGTGAGCCTTATCACTTTCTGCTGCCTGCGGGCTGTAGCATCCAATTTGTCTCCGTGTTTGGTGACGCCCCACTGATTATGGAGGACAGATACAATGCAGTTCAGCTCCATTAGCCCAGCCCCTCTCAGGGATGGACCACTTTCTCTCGTAGTTTTAAAATGATGCTACTGAATAACGCAGACTTACCTTTCATAATCTCATAAAAAATTCAGAATACAAACGCAATTCTAATTTTTAAGTTCGTCTTTGCGGTTTTTGGCCTTAGTGTTTAAACCAGTATATAGCATTCGCTTTTAGAAGTTATGACATTAGAGATAACCTGAAACATTGATTGTTAAAAAGAATGATCGAAAACTATTGAAAAACATGCATGTTTGTTTCAGAAAGACATTAATAATTTATTTTCTCCCCTTCTCGATTTACCGGGTGATTTAAAACAAATCCCTGAACTACAGAAGACTGTTTATAAAAAAGATAAAAGTTATAAACTTTTAACCTCGAAAGGCTACATTTATGAAACAGGAATAGCTAAAAACTTATTGACCAATAATTTCAAAATTAGTGTTGTAAAATTGTAAGTACGGTAAGTTCATAAGTGTTCAATGTGACTGTCCTAATAATGGTGCACGATATCTGCTTGTTATTTAAACCCACACTAAAATCTATTCAGCATGTCACTACGTTTATCATCTTTTCTAGTTCGTTAATGATATTGGTGCAGAAAGCCCTGCATCTTTTACATAGCAAAATAAATAAATAAAATGGACTAGATTAGGGTTATGTAATAAAGAGCCTGTCGCAATCTGCTCTTTCACAAATCGATCGTTGCAAAAATGTTCCAATCATGTATTCACCAACAAATAAGTACGAGTGCCGCGGAACTAGATCCTGTACAATAATGAAGTTCACAACTTAATTTTTCTACTTGAGGATGCAACACATCATTAGCATATCCAAATAACAATTTCCATTAACAGTGAGCTCCCAAAAATAAATAAAAACTTTGTCTTAACAAATTCATCTTAGGAGAAACGAGCTGGTGTTCCTTGGTCTCGCAACAATTCTCTCTACCTCAAATCCGTACATAGTGCCAGTTGATTCAACCGCCGTTATGAAAGATCACTTCACTGCTAGTCCAAGCAAATTTAGACATGAAGGAGAGGTCCGCCTCCATCAACTTAAACATACACTGGCAATAATTCTCTGTTTACCACTTTCGTTATTGGTTTGTTATGAAAACAGAAACACATTATCATCACTTTTTACGAGGTAATTTAGGTTGATAAATTCCCTGTTCACGGCTGACTTGTCGACTTTATTTTCTCTTAGCGAATACTTACTGAATCCGTTGTGCACACTGCAAGAACACGCGGCCGACCAGAAGATTTGACTTGATTTAAATAAACTAGCACACGTATAATCCTTAACGTTTTACGGTGCATATGATGTGCTAAACCTATCTTAGTGATCAAAATCCGTCTCTGGAAGTCACTCAATTTAAAGCTTCATTAGTAGTCTCGTACAATTAGTTCACTAATTACTAATCGGAGATCGGAGCATAGGAAACATAATTCAAAGAAATTATACAACTGGACTTGTTGACTATTTCCATTCTGATGCGATAGCATCCGTATATGCAGACCAGACTGCTGCAGGGGAGTATCGATGAGAATGGTACTTCTGTGTCATCTCAAATCTTTTCAGTTTCTCCTTTCCTTAAAACAAAATTGTTGGGCAGTAATTATTCAGTTAGATTCCTTTAAGAATTATCGAAACTACGCACAACAAGGTTAAAACCTTTCTCCTTTAGTTATATAAGAAAAAATATAACAAATAAACTTAACACACATATTATAATTGAACATAGAATGTGGTAGATATAAATAGTTATTTTGACTTAATTTTACCCATTAAAACAAAATTGATCCTACTGTAACAGAATGAGTTATACTAAAATTGTTATGAAGTCACAAAAAATACTTTTTTCCGATAGTCTCATCTTATAGAGATTTTTTAAGTACCAGAGTTTGAGTTAATATACAAATCCTTTCGCAATTTAAATTTTATAAGGCTTAAGACATTGTTTATGGCAAATCGTCCAAAAGGAGTGTTCATAAGTTTTAGCAGCCAAAGGTCTTTTTCGGAAAATTAGGCATGAAACATCTCTCTTCTTGATATAATTGTATTTTTGTTTCGGCTCCCTTTATTGTGTGAAAAATGGATCGATTGTTTTGTAGTTGTCTCTTTTGTCTCACTAGATATAATGCAATAAAATAAAAATGATAAATGCAAGTAACATTCTACAGTACAAAGACCAAGACCACATGGTATGGATAGGAGTATATACCTCAGTGGAAGGACGAAAAAATTCTGGGAGCAGAAAAAAAAGATGAACCAACGAAACAGTTGTTTCCCGTCGCGCAGAGTAGACTTAAATCGAAAGAAGAAGAAAACAATAGTTTTATTGCATTAAGCAAGATAATAAAAGTTCGTAGTGAATGTCTTCTTTTAACTAATGTGTTTGGAATACATCAGGACGTAAATAATGGCAGGAAGGCTTTTAGAATATATAATACAGTATCAGTGGAGTCCATTGCTCGTATTTGAGGTGAGTGCGTGCAGGGGGAGGATTGCCACCGCGAGGTGTAGGGCGCAGCACAGGAAGCGTTGCCTTGGCGTGCAGGCGGCGCGGCCGGACTTCCTCTGGCAGGTGCCCACTGGGTTAGCCGCCACTAACGGTCCCGCAGGTCAAGGTCACAGACGTGCCTGGCGGCAGCGGGAAAGCACTCCATATTCCTCGTCATCGTTTCTTTCAAACAACGACAGCTAATACAAAATTTCAGTTGTGTAAAAGACACATCTCACAGAGGAGATTTTCTTCCCAAACATTATTTTACTATACATTTTCTTTTTCATAAATTTGATTAAAATGATTTAATACATCAAATAAGATTGTAAAACTGAATTATAAAGTGGAAAATCTTGACCTGCAAACTGAACAGTTTGTTTAATACTTTGCTAATCTACAACAATAACCTTATAATTTTATTTCATTCTACCTTTCTATTCTTAATTTTCCTGCTGTTCTATTCAAATAATAGCTATTTCTGCTAACATTTACCTTTCATTTGAGTGAGTGTTTATCATACCAGCTATATCTAAAATGGAACTCTCTAGGAAAGTAATTTCCAAGAACTCATAGATACTGGAGAATGAATATCGATGTTGTTTAGCTTTTGCCTTGGCAGCTGCTTATCGATTAATGGAAGATTACTCATATCAGTGCCTCGTTAGTTTAGTTAAATTTAGGTATGTTAGGTGTTAACCTTCAGGCGGAACCATGGCAGTGTCCCTTTCGTTTAGTAGAATACAGTAAGCCGCCTATAAACTAACGAAAAGAGCTTTCATGAAAAAGATAAATCTTTCAATTTCGGATATAACAATGAGAAAGATTTTTTTTTTTAAACTCTATATGTGGAGCGCAGCACTTGATGGTAGCAAAACATGGACTTTATAAATACTAGAAAAAAGGAAAATTGAAGCATTTGAAATGTGTTGCTATAGAAGGATGCTGAAAATTAAGTACGAAATGAACGTGTTTTGGAAATAGGTGAGGAAGGAAAACAGTTGAACAGTCTTACTGAAAGAAGAGACAGGATGATAGATAAAAACTTCGAACATATCGGGGACTATTTTCAAGAAATTAGTTACGTAACAGCAGCTTAACTACAAAAACCTCCATAAACAACGAAAGAAATCTACGAAATCTTAACGACTGACGCTCCACGCGACAAGATAGAAACAAAATATGTAGATACTAATTGGGGAATTGTTTGGTCAAATATTTTTAACAAGAACCTGCCTTCAGACAAACGAGCTTTATGGTACAAAGTGGTTAGTGAGAAAATTGTAACAAATGAGAAATTATTTCGAATACACTTCAAAGCAACCGATAGATGTGAAAATTGTGGAAATATCGGCTCACTTCTACATCATTTTCAGTATGGTGAAGCATACAAAATTAGGATGTGAACAAAGCATGCTATAGCAGTCCTTTCACAGATATCACCTATGAATGTAGACACCAGGATAGTAGTACGACCAGAGATCAAAATAGCTCCGCAGGAAAAACACAACTCGTGCATTTGGATACTGGGACAAACCATGTTCTATATTATACTGAACAAGACGAAGAATTTAGAAGATTACTTGTCCACAATGAAAATTAAGATGTGCACGATGAAAAGGTCAACAAAATACAAAGAAAGTTCGGAGTCTATTTGGAAAATACTATAACCTCACCAATTAAATCTAATTTACTTATTTGTACATACACATCAAGGTTAAGGATGAGAGCCCAGTATCTTTGACTTATGGTAGTCATGTTACTATTGAATTGTAAGTAATTTTATGTAGCCCTAATATAAATGTAACACTTTACTGTGAAAAAAAGAAAAAAGACATGCAAGTTAAATTGTTAGTAGAAGGAACAGTCGAAGGTAAGAACTGTAGAGATAGACAATGATTAGAATATATGAAGCAGATAATTGAAGATGTAAGTTGTTAGGGGTATTTGAGATGAAGTGGTTTGCACAAGATAAGGATGGAGGACTGAATCAAGTCAGTCAAGAGACTGATTACAGAAAAAAACCATAGGTATTGCGGATATGTCAGAGACGAGATTTTAAAACGGACCCGGTGAACATAGCTATAAATCGCACAGCCAAAAATTCTTAATAGTGTAATTCTGTGGCAATTACAGAAAATGTCCCGGTCGCTCAGTTACATATCCATCGAAATTACTGTGTTGTAGTACCATTTACAAATGTTACCTTAATATAAGTGATAATATACCATAGAGCATTTGATCATCATACAATTCGCCACAAAGTTTCAGTTGTAAAAAACATCATAACTGTATCAATATTCTAATTGCCTAGGTATTCTTGGAGAAACACAATTGAAGGGATATTTATTTATGACAACAACTTTCGGCACAGGAATTATTGATATTAAAGAACTTGCTTTTAACTTTTCCTTCACTTTTCAAAGTGGAGCTTTTGTTGCTGGTAATATATATATATATTAGTATTAGTTAATTTTTCCTGGATTTCAAAAGATATTTACAATAGAAGCTGCATTTAAATGTATGTTATACTTTATTTTATCAGCGTTACGAATTTCTCAAACGAATTTATTAATCTAACCATATGTGATGTGTCGTATTTATTAGTTTCTTATGTTCATGTACGCAAATAGGTAAGCCGTATGGAGACCCATCTCAACTTAAAGCCGTGTAAGCTTGTCCAATCGATAACTGACTAATGAAACTCTTGCGATCCTAGCTAGCTTAGTCAATCAGATTACTCGCTGCTGAAATGGCGGCACGTTGTGATGCTTCTAGTTTATTCCAAATATTATTCAGTTCAATTAATGACTCCATGAAACTGAATATTATTACTGTGACTGAAGCAAATCCTTTATAACTAAAATCAACAAAAAAATCTAGAGAATTTTATAAAATCCCTCTTGGCAAGGTAACAACAGGTGTAAATATATTACCGGCGTACCTCAGATAGTGGTTCGTGATATCTGTCACTATACTTCCAGACTTCCTGTATCCCACACCTATTTTGCTTCTTGACCGGCCACTGTTGTATGTGTACCTGTTTTGTCTGCGCAATCCTTGTATACTTTTTGAGCCGAGTGCATCCACAAGAAAGAAAGGCACGCTGGCGATAGTCCGTTGGACCCCCTCGGCCGCAATTATTTAACTTCACTGCCAAACAACTAAGCTTGTGCCAAGACAATATTTCTTCTTTCATCTGCGTCCAGCTGGTGGATATGTCCGATATTATAAAACCTCTAACAAGTGGTATCATTCCCTCGAAGAGTGCCTGAATAATTTAATGGGGACGACAATACACCACATCATTATAGAATTTATAGTTCATATTTGTGATAATATTAACGTATTTTTTGATATTCTCTTTCTTTCTCTTTAGTTTATTCTCTTTTAATGGGCAGATTTATTTTGGTCAGGATTTATTACTTTGAACACTTCTTTATTCCATCGCAATGGGTTGAACAGGAACCACCACTGATATTCTTGTATGACGTACTCCAATCTTTATGAAACCGGCAACTTCAATCATCATTATTAGAGTGCCTTAATTTTTCAGTCTTTTCAGTGTGATTAAATTTTTGTGTTGCTGCGCATATTTAAATTTCACCGTTTATTGGTTTTAATTAATAATTTGTATTCTAATTTCATTATTCAACGATCACTATGAGCTTATATAATATACGGACATCGTTGTGGTTTCCTACTGGAAACAGTTATAATACTGAGTAACAGCATATCACAATTTACTAAGGAAATATTTCATAATGATGCTCACAGCATATCACAACTAATGATAACAAATAATTTAACGATAACACAACATCGCAGACAGAGTCAAAAACTGCAAGTCAGAAAAAAACAAAGGCTTCTAGAGAAATGCTCGAAACATAACTTAAACAACTCAAATAATAATAAATTCCTAGAAAACACCATAAATTGAAAATTCAATGCCACAATAAGAAAAATCTATTAACAGTCAACTCAATACGAGTTTCGCTAGAGAAATAAACGCAAAGGAATGAAGGATATCAGTTTAACGTAAAACCACAGAAATGCAAACAACACAACTTCGACCTTTTCGGCTGACGAAGACAACAAAGGCTGTTGTCGAAACCAGGCACATTGAAGACCTGAT
>CM061920.1:99708199-99774753 GCA_031002005.1 Vandiemenella viatica | reverse complement strand
GGAAAAGATGACCATGGCCACAAGCTGCCACTCGATTTCAGGCACAAGGGTGTGGGGAGATTCTCTTTTTTAGGTAAGGGTGTCAGGGATTTGAATGAGTTACGAAGAAAAATGATGAATAATATACCAAAAACATTGAAAGAATTTAAATTTAAAATTTGCAGAGGGCAAATGTAGGTGGGTGCAGGAAAGGGGGAAGATGGGTGTGTATATAAATCACCACCGGAGCGTGTTCTCTATTGCAATTAAATTAAATATTGTTATTATTATGTTCATTCGTCCATGAAGAAACCATCTGCTACCTGGAGAAACGATGTTGCAACTGTAACAATTCTGAAGATAAGACAGCAGATGTAATGACGAAGCTATTGCATTCTTTTTATTTTCTCAGCCACATTAAACACAAAGTTCGACGCAGATTTTTTTGATATTGATATGAAGTTGCGGCAAAAATAAGAAGTTTGTCCTTATATCACCACTCGGGGTCATAACCTACTTTTCAAGGATGTGGAAAATAATGGTCAAATTGATTTAATTTTTCAAACTAATTAAGCATGTTTATAAACGTTTCTCGGGAAACAAACCGAGTGATGTTGTTATTAATGCACAATATTTCGGCGACCTTATTCTCCGTCGCCATCTTCAGGTGCAGTTGCAAGTCTTGAAGTCTGCCTTCAAGTCAGCCTTGATCGTGTTGTTTGTAAACTGGCATGCCAGTTTACAAACAACACGCTCAAGACTGACTTCAAGGCAGACTTCAAGACTTGCATCTGCACCATGCCAGTTTACAAACAACACGCTCAAGGCAGACTTCAAGACTTGCAACTGCACCTGAAGATGGCGACGGAGATTTAAGGTCGCCGAAATATTGTGCATTAATAACAACATCACTCGGTTTGTTTCCCGAGAAACGTTTATAAATAAACAACGCCGAGAAAGATTACATTCATTTATAATTAAGCATGTTGTTCCTCAACTTTTATATATTCTAGCCTATTCCCTGAACGACCTTTGACATTGGCAGAAGGGAAAAATGGAAAATTTTGAGTCGGACTATTTACATTTTTTTTTCGGTGAGAAAGGACACTGTGGAAAATTGTGCAAAGTGAAGAAAAAACTAGTTGTTTCTCATAAAATTGTCGCGTTCTGTCAGAAACAATGTCAGAACAGGATTGTTGAGGATATGGAAAAAAAAACTTTCAAATAGATTGTTTTCAAATTTTTCATAGTGATTAGAGAGGTTTTCCTCAACTATTTTATATTTCACTGTGTTCCCGAACAAGACGTCCAGGTGCAGACGTGACAAAACTAATAATTTAGAGGTGACTTGTAACGAAAATTTTCGAAAATAGTGAGGAGGAATATTTTGCTGTGTGGTGCACAATACTTTGAGTATATCCCAAATTGCTGCAAAAAGTTCTCATGTGTTACATATTGTTTTGGGTAGCTCATATTCTTGTTTACTCAGTTGATTACCAATCAAGTCATACCCACAGTCTCAATTGATTATCAATCAGCACGAAACCTATAAACAGAAATAATTTTGAAACAAAAATAAAATTAAAGTATAATTTTATATCTTTTAACCTTAAAAAATATTTGTATTTTTTTCAGTTTTGTTCATTTTGATTTTATAATCGAGATTCGAGTAAAGCATGGATCAATTTACTGAAGAAAATAATGATCTTCAGCAAGATCGATGGCGGGTTCGTCCCAGCAAGTTGAAGTCATCAGGAAATTAACCAAAATCGTCAATCGTGTGATTCCGTCGCAAGGCCTTGGTCACAGTACTTTCGCAAGTGGAAGAAAAGAACAACATAGTTTGAAGAACATAGTAAAAATTTAGAGTACTTGTAATTTCGATAGACAGAATTCTGGCAGATACGAAAGTATTTTTTGGAAGTATTGTACAAGCTTCTGTTGCCAACAGGCTTGATGTTATTTGTTATGCTTGCAACGAATGTCCCATTAAGCTCAAAAATAATCTCTGGAATAAGAAGGACGTGGTGACTGGAGCATCTGGAATAGTGTATTGCATGGCGAATCACCAGAAAATTAAAACCACACGTAATAATGAGTCAGTTTAACAGTTACACTGTACAGTTGTTGGAGATCAATTTTTTTGTTCCAATTTCTGGTTGAAGCTAAATTTATGGTCGGATGAAAGTCATGCTCTAGGATGCAATTTCCAATTCTAGTTGCATTTGTATACACAGGTCTCAAGAATTGACTTGTGTAATGTTTTATATGATATCGGCGAGCAACAGTTCAATTTAGAAATAACTTATGCAGATATTTCAAGATCTAAAACATAGGAAGGATTCGTTTACGTACAAGAATGTGAGTGGCTTCCGTTTGAGAAAATTAATCTGCATGTCTGTTTTGAGCACAAGAAACTTTTTTTTGCGATCGATACCAGAGAGTTGCATATCTTAAGTTCTAAGTACCTATCTGTATTTTGTTATAATATATACATAATAATCATTTGAATTAATTTAAATTCAAATTTCGTTTTCCGAAAAGATTTAAAATAAATAATACTGGGTGAAAGATCAAATAAATTTCTAGGATATCATCAAATTATAAACATCAGTAAACCGGCAGCTTAAAAAAACTCAAAACGTTGTTTTCAACTGGTTATTTTTCTTACAAATTGTTCAAATACTTATTTGGAACCTGAGGCGAATATCAAAAGAAGCTGGCACTACGCACTGGTAGCTCTCTTTGACGTAGTTCGTAAGTCAACTGACAGATAGCGCTGCTTCCAAGTAACACTGGGTACTTGGACTGTTTGGTCGGTATAGCAGGAATCTGCCGAACGAAAGCATGACACTTAAAATCTCAAAGTTTCATATTGTTGTTATTATTTTAGATGAAGCTTAGACCGGGGTGGAAATTTTACCACATATATAATTTTGAATTCTGCACAAGTTTTTCCTAAAATTATTTGCCTGTTTGAGATAAATTTCGTCGCTACATCGATAACCTATCCCAGTTTTTAATGCAATATCTATGAAGGGAATCTTTCAGTTTCTTTATGCATGAAATCAACTACTAATTTACTGTCGTGTTTTTCTTCAATTCCTCATACTACTATCAATTCTTCTCTCAATATAAATCACGTCCTCATCGTCGATACACCCACCACTATCCCCTGACGCCTCCTGTTTTCCCGTGACTCACTTGACTTTCTTATCAGCTACTGACTGTGTTCTACTATAATTCTAACAAACAAATATTGAAACCCTCCTTTTCACTTCCAGCAACTTCTGTATTTGATGCCCATATCGTGGGTTCCATACTATCCCACCGTAATCAAACATGAGATTGACCACGGTTTTCTCAGTTCCCAGGTACATAGTACAGTCATTTTAGACATATTTTATGGGTGATCTAAATAATAATAATAATAATGTTGAGCTGAAATTTCGCACAGACATTCCTTAGTACCTAAGAAACAAGTACTGAAAAGTTCCTACCTCTGAGGTGTCCGCGTCGTAGTTGATAGTAGGTCTTGTTAAATTTGATAGTTTTTAGAAAATCTGACATTGTTACAAAATAATTCATGTTTTGTACCTGTTTCATGATCAAATGTAAGGTTTTTTTTTTTACTTCTGTACAATAATTGCGCCCAAACCTATGCCATCATTCAATAATTAGCCTTCCAAATTGCTTACAGTGCAATGAAAGCTGATGTTTTAAGAGCTACAAGACATTTATACTGATAATGACATTTAAGCCCAACTTAAAAACTTTTTTCCTGTTAAAACTATGAAGACGACACTTCAGAGATGGGTACTTATCAACACATGTTTCTTAGGTAGTAAATAACATCTGTGCCAATTTTCAGGTCTAAATTATATTTTTTAAAGGTTCATTCCCATAATTCCCGGGGAGTGGCGCGCGGAGCTCTCGGTCCGGCGCTGACTCACGTGTCATTGTTTCAACGCGTATCTCGACAACCATATGTTACAGAGGGATCAACGATATACCATTTTTATTCTGAAAGTGTGTACTAAAACTTTGTTCGTAGTGCTGAACTAGTAACTTTAACAGTTTTTCCGCAATGCAGAGATGTTGAAAAAAAGGTCAAGTTTCGTACTGCCTTCATCATAAAATGTGACTATACTTTTACTTTTAAATACTTTTATGCAGTGATTAGCCTATCTTAATTACCTTGGGTGCAATAAAAGGTTAGTGAGTCTGATTTTTTAAATGTTACAACGAGTTTATACCAATTTGGCACTTAGTCCTTTTAAAGCCCTTTTGACCTGAAAAAAAAAACTATGATGCGGACACCCCAGAGGTGGAGACTTTTCAGTACTTGTTTCCTAGGTACTAAGGAACTTAAGTGCCAAATTTCAGTTTTTTTTTTTTTTTTTTTTTTTTTTTTTCTGGTGGTTCAAACCTAAAATGCCTGGGCTATACATCGTCTCATATCCCTCTCTAGTACGTGCAGGACTTATCTTCCTACCACGCAACAAATATGTTTTGTGTTTTGCCCAACTTACTTTATTTTGAAGTGCCATGCCAACATATGTTATAACAATGCCACATATGTTGCTGACACAACTTAATTTTTCAGGACAGCTAATGTTTACCGTCCGATTATTCTGCTTTCGGTTTCCTATGGTTTTCCAAAATGCAGAGGTGGTTATTTCAAAACACGATGCCAGAAATTTTTTCCGTCCCTTTCCTAACTCTAATCACCACGACGTCAAAAAAAGCGTAAAAAAGGAAACATAGATTCATAAGATTGTAGAGATCGTCTCAATAATTTTTCGGAATTATATAATTTTTCTTCTTCTTGCCTCTATAAACATAACAGTACTTTAGTTTTACCGAAACTTTTGAGCTCCTTGAAATACGATACAAAAAAATCTGATCACAGATTTTTCGTTTAACTTTTAGTTTTTTGTTGTTTCATGTTTTGTTAATCCATGTTGGTAACATGTGAAATGATACGGTGTTGAATCATTTTGTATTATAGCGTATAATTTATATCCCAAATACGCTGATACATCGATAGTTTACACAAACGCTTATGTTTACTTATTTAAAAATAGGTATGATTAAAGCATCATTCCAGTTCTCTGGTATACAACCTGTTTCCCAAAGTATATTTCTAAAATTTAATATTCTAGTCAGTAATAGGTCTGTTGCGTTTTTTTTAATTGATTACATATTTACAGCCTGTTCCTGGTGAACTCTTATCCTTTAACCTCTTTTAAGGATTGTAATAGTTGATGCATTGTTATCGGATATACATGCGATCAGGCTCCTTTATAGTTGTGCCAATTTGTGCAGTTGTACATATTATAAGATTGTTCGTGGTTTAATTAATACGGTAATTAAGTAGTTCACAATGTATTTCAGTTAAGACGTGTTTTTATTTTCAAACATGATGTCAACGATACAGGTTACATGCATTCATACAATCCAACGATTGTATACAACGCTTCTTCCACAGACAATACTACTAACGCAGTCCTTGGCAGTCGCAAATTGAATCTGTATAAACTACTACTGTCCTTCTGCTGATTTCTTTATATAGGCTCTATCGAAATTTCGAGAACTCTTCAAAAGCTTCCGCCAGATATTTCCCGAACATTAACAATTACTTAAACAATTGAAACATATTAAAAATAATCAGAATTAATACATAATCATTTAACATCATTATAAAATTGTCAGAAATGGAAATTAAAAATACTTAAACACAAAATTATTTACAGAAATCATTTTAAACTGTAGCAAATTGTCCTTTAGACATCGAAACTTGCATTAATACTTGGAATTACGAACATTTAAGCAATTCTCTTGCAAAATTCTGTTCTTAAATATATTAAATGGTATTTACATAATTTCCTATTCAAGAAACAAAGTCTATTTACACTGATTTACAGAAAATTGCCAAACAAACATACAAGATTATATTTAAGCAAACTTTAGCTCACTACAAATACTTCATAAAATACAATTCTATTTAAAGTTCAGGTATGAGGGCTGTTACAATATCCTGTCATGATTTCCTCATAGCACTATATTTTCACACCTCAATTTTTATACCATTTAGTTCACTTTACGATTTTATTATTAACTGTCATTATTTTTCGGATATATGAACAGACGCGGCAATTATCAAGAATCTACGAAAATTTTATTGAAATTTGGGAATTAACATTGGAAGGTACGTGGTTGTAGTTAACTTCAGAAATTATGTAATAACGATGCAAACTGAAATCGGTATTTTGTAATATTATTGTTTTTATGTACGACGTGTAATGTGTTTAGATCCACCGAAAGGGAAAATATAATATTGAAAAAATATTTATAAAATAGCAATCTACTAGATATGTTTCAATTAAGGCATGTAATTATATTTTGAATTTATAAAATTATTTAAATTCGTAGATGAATGCTGTATGAACTACTGCGTTTGTGTATTTACTACCTATTGTTCCTGTAGACATCGATTTTAAGCAGTGCTTGGCCTGTGGGGAGGTCTTATTGGTTTTAAAACTGGATACTGAAAATCTCTTCCTAAGACGACAGCCATCATGAAAGTAAACTATTAATAATTATTTAGAATAGACCGAATATACAATTTGCTATTGACATTAGTTTTTTTCCCTTTAGATTGGTTGTTGTATTAATCCTCCTTTTTGTTAGTAGTATTTGTTAGTGGTGACGCTGTGCGTTGATGTGGACAGTGCCGCTGGTGGTGCGCCACTCGCTGCTGCCGTTCCTGCTGGGCGTGAAGCTGCCGCTGGCGGCGCTGCTGCCGCTGGTGCTGCTCGGCCTGGCGCTGCTGGCCAAGAAGGCGGTGGCCATCAGCAAGGTGGCGCTGCTGGCGGTCTCCCTGCTGGGCGCGGGGCTGCTGCAGAACCAGCAGCACCACCACTCCTCCCGCCCCGACCTCTTCTACCAGCAGCACCTCTTCAGGGACCACGACGTCACCAGGGCGGACGGCGGCGGCAGGAACTTCGCCTGGGAGTAACGCTCCTCTCACGGTACTACGATTTACCTCTCAGTACCTCTGAAAATGATAATGATGATAAAAAATGACACTCACTGCGGGCTGCTGACAGAAGAGAAAACTTAAAACTATGAATATCATACGCGTAACACGTCAAATTTATAGCTACAGATGTACTAAATAATAATGTGTGAGCGAAGGCTTTCCCGGCGTGTTGCTGAAATGCATTCCGTGGGTCGTAATGATCTGGTGACAAAATTTCTGTTGTTTGCGCATTCTGCCCCCTTCTTAGCCGCCTTAACCTAACCGAATAGTGCTACCAGGTAAAGTAGGCCTACATTTTAAAGTGGAATCCAATCCGAGGAAGCGTTCTGGCGTACCTCGCATTAGACTACCTGTCAGAGGTGAAGGTCGGGTTATGGGGCTATGAAAATCCCTGCCGAGACAGGGATTCGAATCTGGGACCTTTCGTTCCCAATTAGACACCTTAACCACTGAGCCATCAAACAGCAACAGATGTACTGTTATCATTATCATGCTGGTGATGCGAACTCTTAGGATTTTTACTCATCCAAAAATCACCCAACGCACATAAAGAAGATTTCACTTCAATAACTAAAAAGCTAACTTAGCCCACCACCAGAAGGTTGGTTGAATCTTTTCGAAGAACATGTACCAAGCTATTGTGTTAGACTCAGGAATGGTAATTGCTTTACTCAGCGGCCTGCAGTTTAACGTGGAATCATAACCACAGAACGTTTCGGCGTAGCTCATATAATCAAATACAACTCCTAAAAATTCCTGCTTACCATGGGATTTGAGCCCACCACCCGAGACAGAAACATTCAGAAGCAACCTGAGCTTCCAGATCGCATTGTTTTGAAGTTTATGCGTGCTAAATACTATACAAATCGGATAGAAACTGTGTGTTTGTACGAACAACGTTGACAGAAATTAAAGTGGGGGGAAAGCTGCAGAGGGCTCAGGTTTTTGAAAATCGAAAATAAACAGTATTCTTCTATTTTTTTAAAGTATACGTATGAAAAATTCCATCAAAATCGAATAAAACTGTGTGTTTGTATGAAGAACATTCGCAAAAAAATAAAAAATTATTAGATACAAATATAATCTAATCTATATTATTACTGCTGTCCAATCGCAACACGTTATACTTATTGCTAGAGATACACTGCCATTGCAGCATGTAGGTGACGCGAACTAGTAAGATTTTACCCTTCCAAAAAGCGTCAAACGAGCATATGATACGCGCAACATGTCGCAGCACCGTGGTGATGGGAAGTCACAAACTCATAGATTTACTCCCCCCAAACATCGTCTAGCGCGCCTAAAAAAGTTTTCATTTCAAAAATCCATTTTACAGATATAAAAACTATTTATTTTAGGGACAGGCCTATTCTAGGTGTGAAATTAGAATTATTTTTAAACTCTTCTTACGGGCTAATACGAAGCATTCCGTGATAACACTGGATCATCTATGTAAATCTAATACACTTGCCTAACGTTTCAAGCGATCAATAAACAAAAATTTGTTGCATGTGTTACCATGTCGACGCTACTGTCTTCGTCCAAATTAGGTTACCGGTGTTCAAATATCTTCTTTTATTTCCTCTCTGCTTAATTTACATTATATTTTCCTTTATACATGAAGCTATAAGTTTCGCTTGATTTTAATTCCCATATGTTTTAGCGGAGCATCAGGACATTTGTCAACATTCTCTACAACAGGTAAATAATAAATTGGTGTGGTCTTCGCCATCTGGAGACAGAATTTCTTACTGGCTCCGCAATTCTCTTGAGCCGTAGCCGCGAAACCTAACCCAGTAATTTCATCGAGTATAGCGGACTTACAGCTTAAGATGGAATCTAAAATTTTGAAAGCGATTTTTCGTACTCTGCATATATATATATATATATATATCATGATTTACCAGAGGGGAAGAAGGATGAAAGGCATTCCTAAAAGTCCAGTCGAATGTGAAATTTGAACAGGAAAAAGTTCATTGTAAAAGAGGGGGTAGGTCGAATTATAGTGACTTCTACGAGCGAGCCATTTGCAACATGGACGAATATGTCAGCCAACTGATTCAGCTTCGTGCTGTGGCCTTAATATAAAAGAGGGAAAACATGGTCTGATTTTTGTTTTGGTTTTATTAAATGCTACAATTCACAAAAATAACATTTTTGCATACATAAAATCATTGGCTCTTTACTTGCTTCTGATTTTATAGTGGTTAACTGACCATAGCTACAAAATTTGAGAGCGAGGGTAAAAAAATCGCGGTGTGAGTGCTGGAAACGTTTCCATTATTTCCTTTATAATGCTCATCCCAGAGCGTTAAATTATATATAGTTAATAAACCTATAGTTTTTTTATTGTACTTCACTGATTCGGTAGGCTCTCAGACGGATAATCTGCACTATTTAACCGAAAAATGGTATGAAATGGATAAAAAAAATATAATGTGTGTGGTCCCACGCTTTTTTTTAAATTTTTTAAAATATGTCTTCTATCAATAATTTTAGAATACTACAGCATCCCAGCGATAAATCGCGTAATACCAAAATAGATTATCTTTAAGTACAGGGGCCTCTGCATGTCGCTGGCTATAGAGATGCGAAATAACTCCCGATAATAACGGGCAGAAGCTTTAACACATTTTTGGGCAGCATCAACATCAGTACCAGCCACGAGATATGCCAAAATGGATAAAGGAAAATATTAGAAGGCGGAGTAGTAGTACAGAGAAACGGACTGAATTCACGGCTTGAGGGTAATTGTTATCATACTGACATCTAGAACCGTCAAAAATGACACGATCAACGCAATTAACTTCTTCAAGTATACTGTATCAGTGACATACAATATATTGGCAATATCTGCGAATTGGTTATCAAATACAGGAGTTGGAAGATGTGCAAAGAAGAACATCTAGATTTGTTTGTGCAAATTATCGCAGGATCCATTCAGTAGCTGATATGATAAAGGAGCTGGATTGAGAGTCATTGGAGGTAAGGAGGAGGGTGAATATATTAATTGGAATGTACAGGGCATATGTTGGTGATGTGGCTTGGAGGAATATTCGTCAAAGAATTGGGAATATTGCATGGAAGTGGAAAGGCGACCATGACCATAAGCTTGCGCTCGATTCCATGCATAAGGAAGTGGGAAAATTTTATTTTGCTGATAATGGTGTCAGGGATTGGAACAAATTACCAAGTGATTAATACTTTATCAAAAACTCTTAAGGACTTTAAAATTAAAATTTATATATCTGAAAAGTAAATGAGGGAGGAATTTAACACTCAAATTGTAAAATAAAATTTAAAAATATAAAATGGGTAATTGCCACTGGAGCGTTAGCTCCACCGCAAGTAAAGTTAATAATAACAACTTATTTTGTTTGACGTCACACAACCTTCAGAATAATCTGTCTGGCTTGGTTTCTGAAATTTTATTTCCACAGTTTCAAATAATTGCTTTACTTTATTCTTCGCTTAATAATGTCTTCACTATGTGCCACTTCAGACAATTTTTTAATATTTTTAATATTTATAATTATTCCTACGAGCCAACACCGAAATCTTATCAAAATGCAATTCTCTCTCTCGCCTTCTTTTTTCGTGGTTTTCAAACAGCTAATAGCGTCTTCAGAATTACCAACCCTATATCTACCAACAGCGCCAGTCGCACTGAAGATTACATATACCCTGAGACGTGGAACCTCTGTTAAAATTACCGGACAAGCAAATCTGTACATATAAAAAATTGCATATTAATTCTCTACATACTTCAGATATTCACCTTAAAAGGGTAGAACATATTTTCAGTTCTTATTCTGGTGGCCCTTAGCACATTACTAAGGAGGCTGTGAGCTAGCTGATTGCATTCCACGAAAAATCACCAGTTACTGAAACGGAAGAGAATGGAGACCACGCTGGGAACACGATGAAAATTAAATTTTCTCTCTTGATGATAGTGGCAGGCTTAGATAGGTTACCAGACAGATAATCTCAAGAAAATTTGACATATTGAGATTATACCAGCAGAAAGCTGGTAATTCAAAAGTCGACCCGGGATTAGACAATCTTCTTTCACTAAAGTCTCTTTATAATGATAAACGTTATAAACTTGTCAGGCAAATAAAAAACAACTGAAATCCCTGGTCTATGAGATTATTGTCCGATGGCCCTATTAAACCATCAGAAGGATAACTAATAAAGTTCTTTAGCCTCCCGCACGATACGAGAGTAACAAGCAAGATGTGAAAATTAATGAAAAATTTAAATTAAAGGAATAGAAAGTGAGTAAAGCCATTTTTTACAGCAATTATAATACCGAAAATGTGTGCCAGCATTTGCGCAAACAGTAACCGATTTGTGGAAGCTGCTTATTTCATACATAAGTTTTTACACAAGATCTCAATACCATGTGACAGTGAACTAAACTGAACACGTTACAGTGAGCATAATATTTAGGAAATCCCTGTCCCGAGTCCAGAACAAGGTAGCAGACGATGTAAACAGTGATCACCTCAAGATATTGGATCAGTTTCGTATAAAAATGCTAGCAGCAACAAAAGTTTTGAGAGGTAAAGGAATGGATAAGGTATGAAAAATATAAAGGAAGAGATTACAAGGAGATCATTTCAAATTAAATTTAAAAGACAATAGGACCACATGTTGAATAAGTTAGTATTAATGTTAAGAACATTTTATATGATGCTAATGAAACTATATTATGATAACGCAATCATCTCTCAATAAAAGCTACCTACACTCTAAGGAACTATAGCACAGGGGTAGTAAATTCTTATGAGATATGACAACAGAAACCAAGCAGAGTTCGTTGTTGTTGATAATGAATGAAAATGTTGGTTGACTTCAAACCTAGTGATACCTTACGACGTAGGTTAAAATGCGAGGCATTTACGTTATATCGTTGCCTAAGAAAACGTACCTCAAAATGTTATACTGGCTTTAATGAAACTAAACACATACAGAGTTTCGTACGTACTAATAAAATACGATAGTAATTACCGTAAGATATACACAGCAAAGAAGAACGTTTAGTATAGATACATATAGTCCTCATATATGTGGAAATAGTTCAGTTACTTGCAATAAATGGTAATATTGGACTTTAATAAACGGTGACGATGTATTTAAATTGTTCATACTTAACATATTGACTGAGATTCAATTAGGAATTTCTTACTATAGTTTATATATAAATAAAAATGAAACAGTTATCTCCCAGGAGACAACTCAAGTATTGCCTAAAAAAAGCTGAAGTTTGTTTATAGGTCATCCACAACCGGCTGATTCAAGGAGTGATGGAAATAAATGATAAGATCGAACATACTTAAAACATTGGAAGACCTCGGGAAAGATGGATGGACCAAGTGAAGAAAGATATGGAGGCTAAGGGAGTCATTTGGAGGAAAGTGATGGAGGAAAAACCTTGGAAAGACCGCCAGACTTGGAATAGGATGTGCAGGATGACCCGCAAAAGCGGAAAAATCTAATAATAATGATGATATTTAAAACATCTAGATACAAATTAAATTCGGGAATAAAGGAAGAGATTGAAGGAAGAGTAAACAATAGGGTTGTTCCTCTGTTTTTTCCAACGCAAGCCGAATTTCTTTGATAGTTTATTTGTGAACTAGCTGGTACCCACGACGTTCGTGTTTGTAAAGAATTTAGATTGACAGCTACCAGCAGCTAACCACCATAACACACGATGGGAGACTCGATGCTATTACCACACACAAACGCCAGTGATCTGTGCCAGATAGTTTTGGCTGAAAAGTGATACACCATGACACATACGTTTATGGTAGAAACATGAAATTGCCACAGTCGACCACTTTCAACCCCCATATCTCCGACACCCCCATAGCTACCGACATCTAACCACTATAGTACCCGATAGGAGACACGATACCACTACCATTTACAAACAACATTGGTCTATGCTACGTAGTTGTAGCAACAGAGTGACATATATGGAGACACATGTCTTTGGTCGAAATAGGAAAATGCCCTGCATCGACCTCTTTTAACCATCATATCTCCCACATCCCCACAGCTTGCGACATTCGGCCAACGTTGTGCACTACAGGAAACTCCATGCTACGTCCACACACAAAGACCAGTGATCTGTGCTAGGTAGTGGTGGCTGAAAAGCGAAATGTAGGAAAACACACGTCTATTTTTATATATATGTAAAGTTAAGATCACAAAACTGAAATTACACTTTAACGAATTTGTAACTGAATGCAAAATGGACATGAAATTTGGTCATAACAGCCTACAGATCTGTGAAATGCGATACTGTCAATTGTAAAGTAGGTTTAGTGCTGTAACAATAATAAACGGGAGTGTGCGTGACAGGAGAAGCAGAGGCTTACACGAATATATGTTTGACGGTTTACGGACCACAGAGCGATCCGTTATTTTACAATTTACGTGAATAACCAACCTGAAAGACAACTGCGAGCGGTAGCGGAACGCGTGAACTGCTCCACTGCTTACTTATAAGAGAAGACGCACAACAGTCGCCGCCGTCTCTGCCGCTCAGAGTGACACAGTGCCAGCATGAACTACATCCGCACCGTGGTGTATTTCTCAATCGTGGTTCGGCTGTGTAAGTCTTCGACGTTCTCGGAGCAAGAGAACATAGGAATCGAGAAGGTAGCAGAACCGCTGCTGACTACAGAACTAAAGGACTCAAATTTACCGGAAATCATGTTCGTTAAGAAAAATTCTACGTTGTTGTCTCTCATTAAACCAAAGAAGAATGCAACTTACAAGCTGTGGGGACGATTGTACAATGGTTACGGTTTCGATGTGAAGCGCTTAATGGAAACGAAATCAAAGGCACTGGAAAAAGTTATTATCACTCAAGGAAATCCAGTGAAAGAACTAGACCCGAATAGTGATATAAAGTCAGATACAGAAGTGGCATTAAATTTGAGAAAGTCGCCTAGCAATTCGTCACTACAAACAAATGCAGAAGAAGAAATATATGAAACTTCGCTGCCAGAGAACAGTGATCAAGCTTACGATAACGAAGTGGGAATTAATTCTGACAGAAACAGGTACTTGGGACGCTTAGCCAATTTCACTGAAGCCTTGATCAATAGTCTGAGAAACGAATCAGACTCGGAGTCTGGGGTTGAAGATGATCCTGAGTTGTTGGACGCGGAAACCGAAGTTACACCTGCTGAGTGGGAAGTCACGGAGGATAGTGTTCCGTCTACCGTACCCACTTACATTCTGCAGCAAGCAACCGAGCTGCCTTGGCAACCAGATGACGACAAATTATCTCGCCACGAGGACACCGGTGCAGGGTACGAAACGCAAGACGACCGAATGGCACTAAGCGAGCAGCTCAGTGGTCCAGCCGACGCTGCTACTAAGTCTGCCGAGGAAACCATCCACCACTGCTGGTCGAGTCTCTCTTCCTATGTCGACCAAATGTTCAACAAGTTCTGGATCAGCAGCGCCCCTGGCAAGGGCCGTGGTAAGTAGTGTCTATTACCACTGCTTAGTTCACTCCTGGTTAATTCTTCGTTCAAGCTGCTTTGTCTTTAGTATGTTATTAGTTTATCTTAGCTAAACGTCTACTAACAATGTGTTCAATCTTTTGAAGTTAGTAGAAACACGAAATTCCAAATAAGGTTCACTGTCTGATTGTCAGTGCTGTGGTGAGTAATCTAGAAACAATATCATATAACTGGTTTTTCACTTGGCTAGCAACTATAGAGATGTTTATGCAATTTGGTTGCTTCTAAGGACTTCGTAGTGCACGAACCAAGTGCATTATTTTGTGTGACATTTCTGCCTGCTGCTTCTGCTTATTAAACGTTTGGCCATTGTTGACGGAAAAAAGATAAAAAAAAAAATCGGTATAACTTAAATTCAGTTCAGTATCTCTTACAACGTCTCCCACCAACACTAGCGGAACTAAATACAAATAAAACTTATGTTGGGCTTCATTTTAGGTTGAAATAGTCTTAGTGGAATTTGCAGTGGCTTAACGCAACTGTCCCCCTTAGCAACCAATACAAAACAAAAACCAAACATTAAACAAAACTCCAAGTAGTTCAAATGAACATACTTTGGACAAATAAAATAACTAATAAAAATGTGATTTCGACACTGGGGTTCATTGTTTACTGAAGATTATAACAAAATATACACCTTTATAATTTTTTGGGTGAAAAAGAATGTGTTAAAGTTTACTATAAATAAGTAAGTACCATACTCGCAGACATCGATATCAATGTTAAATTGAGTTTTTCTTCGGTCGAGCGACAACATTTCATCAGTGATACGGGAATTACAAGTTTTGTCTGTGCAATATGCATTTAATTTCAGGAACAAACGTAGAATACGACATAAACAGTGTTTGGGAAAAAAGAGGAATCTAATGGTGAGTTGTGTCTGCACTAACGAAACGAAATTAGACAATTAAAGGGAAACCGTACAGGAGTAGAATTGAACTGTGTTAACTGTGGTCTCGTCAACTATAACATTTGAAAAATATTTGCAGAATCTTTAATTTCTAATATAATTTAAAGTTTTGAGGTGTAGAACCGCCATTGATTTTAATTCCGTCGTGACCACATAGAACAACTGAATGTGGTTTAAGACAAATATTTGACCGAGACCAAGAGAAATTAATACATCTGATTTCAGATTCATTGTTATGTTTTATTTGAAACAGAAACTTCAGTCTAGAGATAAAACTTTATCGATTGTTTATATTTAGAACTTTAGCGTACGATACCTACATTTTGTATACTTCTTTTCATGATAAACAGTGCTTAGGAAGGTGTCCTCGATCACCCTTTTTAAGAACATTTTATTGGATTACGCATGTTTTGATCGACCATGGTGGCCATTTTAACATTGTTGTTTAATAAATTGCACTAAACTGTTTCTGGAAGGCAAACAGGTCTTAAATACACAGTAATTTCTCGGTGTTATATGTTCGCTGTAGGATGCATATTAACTAATGGTGTTTGCAGGCCGGCGTAAGAAGAAGGGCCTGATGCGCATTCTTATGCCGATGATGGTGGTGATGCTGAAGCTCAAGTTGCTGCTGGTGACGGTGGGGGCGCTGGCGACGGCGGCGGGCAAGTCGGCGCTGCTGAGCGTCGCGGCGCTCGTGGTGGCCGCCGTGGTGGCGCTGCGGTCGCCGAGCCAGGTGTCGCCGTTCGGAGTGGGCGCCACCTCGCTGGGCTTCGGTCTCCACCGCGGAGACGGCCCCGAGTCAGGCGGCAGGCCCGCGACACAACACCTACTGACGTCACCATCACACCCCGGCAACCTCGGCAACCTCTACCTGCGCTGAGCCACGAGCCCACCAGCACACTCCCGGACGAGCTTCGCGGAGTTTGGAAATGTCCAATCCCTACTTCGTCTTCCAGTTGCTTACCTTTTATGACAGAACAGCATCCTAGTATTCTCTGTTTCCAACCATTTGATCACAGAGTGCTAAATGTCATACGTTGTTCTATCACAACTGGAGGTTTAATGTGATGTCCTCCTTACCATGTTCCTTTTCTCACCACATCATCCCGTTTCCTACCCCACCAAACACACCGATGTACTCATTGAAGCGACTGGCAAATTTATCGGCGAAACTCTTTCCCTTTCGCAAATAAAGATGAGGGTAGCCGAGTGGGGATAGAGCAAAGTGATCTTCAGCTACCTCTGTTAACTGTACGCGCTGCAGAGTAAACTTTTATAATAACGTTATTCTGTGTCGTATAATGTACCTATAGTGACATTTATTTATGCTTTAGTCCATCTGCTGGCATTTAACTGGAAAAAACAATTTATCAATTTCCTTTTTCTTTTTTTGGCTCTTAAATGCGTTTATGATTTGAATTGCTAATTTGCTGCTTTAGTTCATTCACACCATCTTTTTAACTTAGCATCGCTTTCTTTATATTAATAAGCCTTAAGTTGCTAATTTTGTAGCAAGGTTTAAAATTTTTCGTGTTCGTTTACATAAAGTACAATGATGTCGTACTCCTTTACCAATGTTCTGCAGTAGCCTTCATTGTTTCGACTAATGGTTTGAAATATTAGTAGGTTCAAGATTCTTATCTCACTCGTTGTTCATACAATTCTCTGGCGAATCTGTGGTTCACACTGCTCGAAGCTCACATGCCATTACTGGGTATCTTTGGGAAAGCAGCGAAGACGAAACATAGATCAGTATGTTTTATATCATCTAACACAATGAACTCATTTTACTTTCAGTTTGCTAAATGATTCTTCCAACTGCTTTAATGCCATAGTTAACAGCGTGATTCCTTGAGTTACGACTTCGACGAAAAAATAGCTCAGCTTTCGACGTGCCCTACGCATATACATGTCATTCTTCATTTCCAGAATAAATGGTGGTAGCAAGAATGTGCAGTGCAGATATATGACCAGCATTTCTGGAAACATACAACATTCAGAGTCAAATCTGATTATTATTTCTGAAAGCATCATGTTCTGAAGTAATCTCGTATCCACAGTGATAACGTGGAAATTATATTTCCTGGTGCATTATCTTCACACAGAAGTTTTTCAGAGGAAATATTAAAGCTGTAGAAATATATTTCGGTTATATGATTACATATCATCGATGAACATGGTTCGTTTCAAAATCATTGTTAGCCTCAATATAGTACTACGTTTTAAATGCCTGCTGGTGTATCGACGTTAGCAACTCCTGAGTGGATTGCTTACGTAAGAGTGGTTGGTGGTGGGTTCGTCAATATGGTTATATTAAGTAGGTTCGTGTTTCATTGTTTTCTGTCGAATACAGATTAACATAATCTGTAATTGTTTAAATACATTATATTTAGACTATCAAAATTCATAAAATCATTCCAAGAGTATTTAAATCCTGATGGCTACCATTTTCCTTTAGTTACAGTGTGAAATACATCAGATTCCTGATGCAGAGTCTACACCATATCTTCATACAATTCTGTATATACAGTATGTACTCTGAACAATTATGGTTTTAAAATAAGAATTGTTATGAATGTACGCTCTAAAATTACCAGCAGTATAATGAAAATAATTACTTTGAGTTCTAGTTACGTATGTATGCATGTTATTTATTTAAATAATGTAAGTGACGATACTAAATAAAACATATTCTATCAAATTTATGCTGTTTAGATAGCCTGCAGTTTATTTTTCTCTTAGATAATGAATTGATGATTTGTTTGTGACAAAGCAAAAAAAAGTATGTCCACCGGCATTGTTAAATAGTTCACGAAAAATATTTCTCCCTTAAAATTGAGAGGAAAAACAAATCACTAGTTTTAACTGAATGTTTGTTCATTACATAGTAAGTATAAATAATAGCAACCGCGAATACAGATTTCATTATTTTCACAATGTTTTGCACCTTATCAATGATTACTGAAAAGTTGTGTGGCGTTCTGTGTATTAACACAAATACATACAATATTTGATTTATTGATCGAGAATGCTTCAGTATAAACGTGATAACAGTCCTTATTATGTTAAGGATCGAAGTAGAGAACGAATAATTAGCTTGTGATACAGAGATTATATACTTAAGAGTAAGTAGAGAAGTTAGAGGACTTCCCTTCAGATGCTTGTGTGTGCTGCTACTGATTCACGAAGAGAGTGGAAGCGGCCGACCATATTTTTAAGCATGATGTAGCAAGATACATATTGTCATGGAGAGAAGCAATCCACGGGAAGGAAATACGAGTCCTGCTAACGAAAATACTACTGACATACTACCGTTGATATAAGTTATTCCTATCGCGATCTGACTGCGTTACAGCGCTACGTAAATAAAGATATTATTTGGTTATAACAGGTCTTGGAACATTATGCCACCACCTAGTGTTTTTAGATAATCAGTAGTGTGTATTTGACTAGGCAAAAGGTTTACTACCGATATTGAAATAAAGAATTACTTCATTTGTAGCCTATTTGTTGACTAAGTCCACCGGATAAAGAATTCACTAAAAATGGTGAGATTAATAGAAGTAATTCCTTTACGTGCTTTGAGCTAAATAATATACGAACTAAGATTTGTTTCTGATGGAACTGAGGCACAAATAAGCTAATATGATGACTTCCAGTAGTTAATATGTGTCCCGTGATGCAGCATCAAAGTTTTTGCTCGAGTTTCACGACACATCAACTTAATTGCAAGCGAGAGTAGTTCATGTTTTCCTCCTAAAGTTAATATTGTACAAAAAGATACTACGGACCTCAGCATTCTTTTCCTATGAACTGACCTAACCACGAATCTTACTATTGCAGTTTTTTTTTTTTTATTTAGCACACATTTTTACAGCCTAGTATCTAGAAACTAAAATAGGCCTTAATTTAACACAACAGTTTTACATTTGATATTTCAACAGATAATTTCACAATGAATAATTTCAATTTTTGTTATGTATGGCTTTGGCAATATCTGTACAGTCTTTTCTTGTTGGCACGATACATACGATTGTTCCGCTGTTAACATATATTATAACTTTCTAAACTTGCTGCATTTTGTCATAATTGATTTATTATAGTGTTCTAGTTTTATATGGTGTCTGCAGTTTCCTGTCCACTTTATGGTTAGAATTTTTAATATTTCACTTTGTCAATTCGTACGTCTACCACTACTACTATTACTAAACTATTACTACTATCTACTACTCTACCATCTAAGAAAGCATTTTCCAGCATTGGTATAGGTGCGGTAATCCGAATTCCAAATCTCCCGGAATAGCGCACGTTCTCAGTCTCTCTGGCAGCCAAAGTGACCGAGAAGGCCGCCCATCGGGAGACTGGCCACTATTGCAGTACAAAAAATTAGTCAAGAAGACCGACCGATAGAATTTCAAATTGACGCAGATATCAAAATTAAGGTTGGATCCAAACGTATGCATCGCCGACGAAATTCTTAGAGTACAAAAGAACTTTTCAATGATGGACTTCAAATCAAGGGCGCTGTAGAACAATTCGGATTTTGAATCCCACAGTCGGACGGATTTTCGATACTGATTTTGTCCTTTTTAATTGGTCAGATGGCTTTGCGGCACTGTAACAGTGTATTGCGCGAGTCGAGACTATTTAGCTCAAGATCAATTGTGAGCAAATTTTCACCTGTGGTATATGGTTGGAGTAACAGGAGAGTACATAGCGCGTCCTTCTAAATAATATATATCGTAACAAATGTCTGGTTTGAACTCAGAACAGGGCATGTGGAGTGGGGATGCATGCCATTATGGTTCTTTGTGATGAAGAATTTTTTATTATTGCGCTCATGTTGCTGAATTTCGGGATATTTGGCCTGTAAATGGTGGAGCCTCCCTCATCTTTCATTAAGGTCTAAAACACAATAAACTTAACACAAAATCATCTTAACCATCCACATACACACAATAACACTGTTCTTTAATTGTTACTATGATTAATTAGAATGCAAGTACCCTACACAAACTTAATGTGCATTTTTATCCTAAAATCTTTCGCCGCTTAGGTTATATATTATAATGCGCAATGCTAATGTCTGTCTGATAAGCAGATGAAGATTCATGTGCGAAAACAATTTGCATCTGGTGAAAGCACATCCTCTCACCTGAAAAACAGAGATGATGCTACGTCGCTGGCACGGACAATTTGGAAAAATTGCTGGATGGCTACAATTTTGGTAAGTGGGCCACGTGCGGGAGACGCTGTCTGCATGGCGAGTGAACGCAATTAGAGACGCACAGACGTCATTACGTCGTCTAACTGTAGGGCTGGAGCGCGCAAAAAAGAATCGCGGTTACTAGATGCTCACGTAGTTACTGCTGAGCCAAAGTAGGACAAAGATAGGTAGAACAATGAAGTCTGATGTGCACTATTTTAAGAGGTCATAGCAGTATTTACCATAAATAACTTCAGGAAACACAGGAAAATGGACTTTTGATCACCGATTCGAGAGTTAAATTCGTTTCCTCTTTAATGTGAGTCGCCAATGTAGTTCTTCTTTTTTTTAAATTATTTTGCTCACTTATAGTAACCATAGCATACAAGCAGTAACATCTAGCAGCTATTTGGGGTCATATATAACGGGAAATTAAGTTCGGTGAGGGATTTTAATTGGTTTGTAAAACACTGAGCTGACGGTTCAAGAGTCAGCGTCAGGATGTTTTACCAAAGTTAAGCATTACATAAATTACTAACATTTGCCGGCAGCTGCGCCTGCGTGCACATAGATGTACTCGTGCGGTACGTACATGTTTGATTTTAAAACAATAACATTTACGGCTACTGTGCATGTGTTGAAATGTATAATGGACCAAAATGTTTGCTAAATATCCCCTTAAGAGTCACATAAAGGATTTCGTGTAGTAGCATCATCTGTCCGGATACCGTGTAAAGTATTCGCTAACATATTATTGATGATTCTCTTTGTCAAATGTGTAGTTTTGAGGCGAACCTTTTTAAATGTCATAACCGGAGTTAGATATTCGCTCTAAACTGTAACAATCTTCGTACATGCAATGAAAAGAGTAAAAAGCACAGAGACAATAATTACAAAATCCAAAGATTAAAATATAAATACATTATTTCCAAATTATTTTATAAATTTTAAGACTTGTTATCTTTGATCTAGTGTGTATCTTATTAATTCTATTAAGAATCTTTGTTGCGTAATTTTTGATGTTAAGAATGTACACTGAAGAGCCAAAGAAACTTGTAGACATGCCTAGTATCGTATAGGACCCCCGCAGATGTGCCACAACATGACGTTGCATGGACTCGACTAACGTCTGAAGTAGTGCTGGAGGGAATTGACACCATGCATCCTGCAGGGCTGTCCATAAATCCGTAAGAGTATGATGAGGTGGAGATCTCTGCTGAACGGCACGTTGCAAGGCATCCCAGATATGCTCAATAATATTCATGTGTGGGGAGTTTGGTGGCCAGTGGATGTGTTTAAGCTCAGAAGAGTGTTCCTGGAGCCACTCTGTAGCAATTATGGATGTGTGGGGTGTCACATTGTCTTGCTGGAATTGCCCAAGTCCGTCGGAATGCACAATGGACATGAATGGGCTCAGCTGATCAGCCAGGATGTGTACGTACGCGTCGCCTGTCAGAGTCGTATCAGGGGTCCCATGTCACTCCAACTGCACATACCACACATCATTACTGAGCCTCCATCAGCTTGAACAGTCCCCTACTGACATGCAAGGTTCATGAATTCGTGAGGTAGTCTCCATACCCGTACACGTCCATCCACCCGATGCAATTGGAAACGAGCCTCGTCAGACCAGGCAACATGTTTCCAACCATCAACAGTCCAATGTCGGTGTTGAGAAACCCAGGCAAGGCTTAAGGCTGTGTGTTGTGCACTCAGCAAAGGTACACGAGTGAGCCTTCGGCTCCGAAAGCCCATATAGATGATGTTTCTTTGAATGTTTCGCAAGATGACACTTGTTGATGGCCCTGCATTGAAATCCCCAGCAATCTGCGGAAGGGTTGTACTTCTTTCACGTTAAAGGATTCTCTTCAGTCGTTGTTGGTCCCGTTCTTGCAAGATATTTTTCTGGCCGCAGTGATGTTGGAGATTTGATGTTTTATCGGATTCCCGATATTCACGGTGCACTCGTGAAGTGGTGCGAAAATCCCCACCTCATCGCTACCTCGAGGATGCTGTGTCCCATCTCTCGTGCGCAGACTCTAACACCACGTTCAAACTCACTTAAATAGTGATAACCTGCTATTGTAGCAGCAGTAACCGATCTAACGCTTGTGTCAGACACCTGTTGTCTTATATAGGCGTTGCCGCCCGCAGCGCCGTACTCTGAGTGTTTAAATATCTCTGTGTTTGCATACGCATGCCTACAACAGTTTCTTTGGCTCTTCAGTGTGTTATTATTACTTGCTCTAGTGCCTAGTCACGCAGAGTTTTAAGACATATCCCAGATTTGTTAGATCTAGAGCTTTCAAACAGAAAATTCCATCCAAAGTTATTCGGTAGTTTTCGCATGATGCCAGAATAACAAAACACAGAGACTCCCGCAACAGATTTCTGTATGTAGGGTAGAGAAAACAAACACCTTTAAGTCTCTGCTGAACGTTTTCGGAAATACATTAAGATACGTTAGATATGTTATCCACCATAAATATTGACGTAATTTTGATGATTTTCGGAAAAAAACTATAGTCACGTACAGCAGAACTTTCTAGTCTTCTATCCATTTGGTTTAGAGGCCCTTACAAGCGCTCTCGGCCAAGAACAAAAATAATACTTTAGCACCCTGATATTATTAGGACAACTGCAAAATATTCCTCAGTTTTAAGCAATCGATCGAAATGTATATCTTTCCATGCTTGGTACTATACAGGGGAATTTTGTCTATCTTTAGAACACAGAGACATGCATTATTAATTGGAATAAATCAATCGGAAAGCGATTCACACAAATAACTATTAGGAGACCTTATTCAGTGGTAATCCGTGATGTGCAGCGTTGTCTCAGCTATTAACATATTTTTTTCTCAGTGAAGGCTACTGTTTTCACTACACGTCCACAGAATAGAGTTAAAATCCATTTAGTGACCATGGGCACCCAAAGTTTATAAATTACAAGATAACATGTTGTGTCTTCATACAGTCATTCTTGTATTCCAACTCTATTGTGTCATCACCGCTTGGATTGAATCCGCTTCAATACTTTATACAGTCATTTTTACTGAGTTTCAACTATCTCCTTCCTAATTACTTTTTACTCTTATTTTTTACATTTAACACTCTTCTTCTCACTTTGCTGCCAATCTCATTACTATGGAATAGCAACAAAAAGGGAAAAAACATTGAAATTTCAATCTGTAAGTAAGAAAATAAGTGATTTGTAACACAGAAGACAAAATGTCAGCAAACATTTTTCGTAGATTTAAGGTAGGGAAATTATCGCTTTTCTTAATCTCTAAGCAATGTTAGCTATGAGTGACTTCAGTAAGTTCTATGACGCTGTAATACGATTTACTGAAAATCAGAGTCGTTCGAATATATCTAGTGCGGTATCTATAAACATCGTTAGTTTTTATTGGAGTAAATTTGTGAAAACTTCAGTGGAACTGCGTGAAGCTGCGAGGGGTCTCAGCGATTTCCGATTTCCGGAGGCCTCGCAAATGAGCACGTCTGTCGTTCCGTAAAATGCTTCCCAAGCGAGTAGCAGCCCACCACAAAAACGACGCCAGTCGAGCGGAGAGAACGGTCTGAGAACACCGCCGCTTGTTTGTCGGGCCCAGAGATTGGCGCGTTACTTGCGTTCGGTGTGGCCGTCCCAGCACGGGTCGGCTAGGGGACAAGGCGATACAACACACATTACAGTATTTATAAACACAGATTTGCTGAGTTTAGAATTGTTGGGAAATATACTTTGATTTTATAAACAACGGTATCACTTCTGAAAGAAGATATGCCCAATTATTTTATAAAGTCAGGCTCCCAGAAAACTAAGGGTTGAAGTACTTACACTTGATTCCGCGAAAGTGAAATTCCCTCTTATCTTAAAATCAATTTCACATCTTCGAAATATTCTTCGCCACGTACACTGTACATATAAAGCCACATGCCACCCGTATTTCAATTATGAAACCAAATTTGAGGAGGAGAAATAAGCCTTCCAGTGTTACATCAAATATGGCAGTGAAATAAGGAAGCTAAAAGAATAGAATACCAGTACAGAAACAGTTTCTGTTTTTAAATAATAAAAACCCAGTGAAACGATAACACTAAAATCTTGATATTCTGAGCATAAGAACTACATTTAAGCTTGTATATGTTATATTTGATATCTACGATGATTCTTCTGCTAAAAAAAAAACACACACACACACTAAAATGATTCTTCAATTTTGAGTGTATAAATTAATTGGAGTGTGGACTGGGCTCCTGCAGACAAGTTGCTGTAGGATCCATACTAGCCTTTCTAAGGTTCTGCTGAAATTGTTGATAGTTCTAATAGTTTATTCTTAGTTCTAATAGTAATGTAACAGAAATAAAAAGAGAGTACCTACACTTTAATTGTTTTGGATAACTGTTATTTATTAAATGAGTAATTAACTACAATCATGGGCACATATTTATAACGATGACTGATGAAAAATACCATTAATGTTTTATTATAACGATAAAACATAGCAAGTGATTTTAATTATATCAATTATATGTTGAAAATTTAACACAAAAGTCAACTTACGATGCATGAGGCGTAAAGTCATTGGTCACTCTTCTGGTAATAGTTTTAACTCTACTTTGGACATATGCACAAATGGTAATGTTACTTCTTCTCCGATAACACTGTCTCAACAGCATTTTAAGCATTGGACAACCACTTCAGTGTAATAATATATGAAAAGTCACATACAAAATATTGATTTGCTGTACTTCACAGAATTATGACGAAATGTTTGATGACAGTTTTGAATCCATATCTGTGTCTCATGGGCAGACCTCACTGCTTACCACCCAGCTGACCATCGAGCCCCCAACTCTTCTGCTTACTGTCCCATGATTTTCACACTCTCTTCAGAACCGAATAGTTTTCGGCATTTGTTCTGGATTACAGGAAGTAAAGACATCCTGCAAGTCAGTAAAGATGCGATTAATATTCGCTTTTCGATTGGCTGACATCATCAGTTAGCGCGCGATTGGAGTGTTCTCACTTATGTCTAAATCTGTGATCAGATACACCATTCATATTCTTATCACTGCCCTGGGGCAAATATAGTCAGTTGTTGGATTCCCGGTATTACCTTAAGTTCAATGACCTTCCTCTGAGGAACAGTGGAGGTTCAAATCAAATTAATAGCCCCGTTCCGCCAGTATTCCAGGAAGCTTTGTTTTGGCAAATGTCCAACAAACCATTATTTTCATCTCAAAGATTGCTTAAAAAAAAAAAAAAAAAATGCTCAATTTGACGTTCACTTTAGGACTCGTCTCCCCATTTATTTGTAACGGTACAATACTTGCTTGGAACACTATTGTTCGTGCCAGTGAGCAGAAGTTTACCAGAGATGCGATGAAATTGTCCTTGTTTCTTACGGGATATTTCAGATGCTATAAACTTCACATGATTACTCTCAGCAGTATAGGCCAGAAACAACAGAAGCTAATGACCTATCTGCAAAAATATTTTAAATTATCTGCGTAGCACCGATTGCTGTAAAAAGTCGCAGTATTTGTGAGCATTGGATTGGTAATATGAAGCTTAATTAACATATGCTGAACAGTGGAGAAGGCTGCATTTACAACAGTACAATTTTCTTTTTGCAAGCTAGAACGCTCAGAAACAAGTACTCAGCGTGGTTGGTAATTGATAACGCACTAGCCTTCGCCTTGGATTCAAAAGGATATGGGTTCGAATTACAGTCCACCCAAACAGATTTCGGTTTTCAATGGTTTCCGGAAATCGCTCCAAGCGATTTTTGGGGTGAATTCCTTAAAGTTTCTTGCTCCATTCCTTTCTTCTAATGACCATTGTGACAACGAGGCGTAAAGTCATAAGCAAAAAAAAAAAAAAAAAAGCAAAAGCACAAACAGAGTACTGAAAATGGGGGTAGTAAACGTCAGTATAAGAATTTGCATGTTACTGAATTTCTACACATGGTCTCAACGGAACTATGTCCTATTGGTTTTGTAAATATATAGTTTCAAGAAACTACCAAATCTATGAAAGATCTAACTTAATAGCATATACGCTCGTAAATTCGCTTCATCTCCTGAAACATGGAAAGGTGTAATTATGCAAATGGCATCTTACAGCTGGCGTTTGCATCCGTCACCTACCTGCAGGCACTGTAATACCTTCTTCTGAAGATGAATGGTTCCTCTGGCGTTGCCAAAATGACCCTTCCACAAAATGATCCAAGTTTTACTGATAGCTCCTTTTGTGACAGTTTCTTGTAGATCGCGAAGGAATAATACTACGTAAGAGATCCGATCTGTGACGTTACGCAGCGGGACCGTTACGATCTTCGTTCCCGCGGTGGGTTATCGCGATGGCCCCGCTGTGTTACGCTCTGTATCTTGCGCCGGTAATGTCGCGTCCTCGGCAGGCGTGCCCGAGTATAAAAGAATCTGTCCCGAGGGCACTGCACTCACTCCACGCGCGAGACACCTGCCGACAGGCAATCATCCACTCGTAACATGCCGCCGCCCGCCAAGCGGCTCAGGCGCAACAACACAGCTCGTGATCCCCGCAATTTGTTCTGCTCACGAGGACGCTGTTGCTGGCGCTGGTGATGGTTTCACCTGGCGTTACATCGGCGCAAGAGCAGACGAACGTTGTGGATGATGCAAGCGAAGGCGGGTCCTGGACGGGCCCAGAGCTGAGACTGTTGTACAAGGTAGGACACTGTCTGTAGACCGAACAACTGATAACCGAAATGTTTATTATTAACGTTAACCAGTAGTCATCAGTCTTGGATCTTGTGTTAATTTACAGTTCAAAGTTTTTTACAACTTAATATTTAATGCTGGAATACATAAATGAGATCTGATTATTTTGTTTCACTTTCTTTCACAACCTGTTTCAAAGCATTGAAAATTGTCTGAATCTGTAGACCCCAAAGCATTATTTTTAATAGAAAAATCTTTAAATACAATGGTTTTGTAAACCATCAAACGTTAACAAGTTAAACAGTTATGAGTAGGTAACAATATATTCTCTAAGTCGCATCACAAAAAAAACAACAACAACAAAAAAACAGAAAAGAAAGAGAGGCATTGATGGTCTTCGTGCTGTCCGCGTTGCATCTCAACGTGGATTATTATAATTATTATTAATTTTAATTGGATGGAACATATGGCTGACCGGTACCTTCCCTACTCAAAATTTATAAGCATTTTTACTTATTTTTTTTTTTTTTTTTTTTTTTGGTATTTGATGTCTATTATTCAGAATATTCCACTATATCTTTCTAATCAACAAATTAACATTTGTGAGCTCCTTTATGTGTAAAACAAAATGTTTCTCTTTGGTCACGATTCTGTCTTTCCTTCCATAGACTATTTCATACTTTTCATCCACTATCCATCCGTCACCAATTAATGTCCTATAAAGACCTATCACGATCTTAATCACCTCCTTTCTTGTAATGACTCTCACCAGCATGATACTTTATAAAATCACTTACCAGGTGAGATACACAGTAATTTCCACGACAAATCTAACTGTATTCCTGTATTGGATACCCATGATATGGTTCTCACGCAATCCCATAGAGTTCTAGCAAGAACCGGACCAGGGTTGCTTACCACGGTATCTCTGTCCCATGTAATAGATGCATGTATGCGAAATTTATAGATACTATTTCCGCAATACCAACGCCTAAACTAAGCTTAATATAAAATTATACGAAGAGCTATTTACATATTATGCCTTTGACCAGCAATTCTCCTCTATCGTATAATCAAACAAAACTAATACCTGACAGGAATTCTTCACGGGTTTTCTGCTGGATAATTTCTTCTTTCCACAACGTGCAGTGGAGGTTGCTGCCGAAACGTTGTGGAAAGAAGAAATTATCGACCAGAAAACCCGTGAAGAATCCCTGTCAGTTATACGCCGGGAAAAACTTAATTCTCACAAAACTAATACATCTCTATCTGCTCTTCTAAAATTCTGACTCTTCCTGGCTTCAATTTATGTCGACCTACCAAACCAAATATCCTGCCTTTATTTATCTTTAGCTGCTCACAATTCTCATTTTAACCCTATTGTGTAGCATTATGTTAACGTAAATACTGTAACTTATGAGTGTAAACCAACAACAGAATTGATAACGGAAATAGCGAAAACTAATACACTAATTTTTTACTTTCTTTTTCTCAGCTCCTCCTCTCCTTATACCTGATCCCACCATCTCCAATTTTTTCCCCATAAATTACTAATTTTTCCAACCAGCCATATCCTGATTCAGCAGAGTAGTTTTATCTGCAAGCACACCTATTCTGATATCACTGTCAGATACTATAGACTGATACGGCCTGACACAATCAGCTTGGTCTTCCTCGTCTAGTCTAGGGGCTCTAAAAACTCGTACGCATAATAATGTTTAATTAAAACTGCAATGCGGTGCACGCTCCGGTGGCAATTTCCCTACACACCCATCTTACTCCTTTCCTGCACCCACCTACATTTGCCCTTCGCAAATTTTAGATCTAAATTCTTTCAACGTTTTTGGTAAATTATTAATCATTTCTCTTGGTAACTTATTCCATTCCCTGACACCCTTACCTAAAACAGAGAATCTTCCTACACCCTTGTGCCTGAAATCTAGTGCCGGTATGTGGCCATGGTAATCTTATCCCTTCCGTGCATTACTTTTTGATATTACACCAATATCTTTCCATGCCTCATCACCAATACACTTAGCCCACTTCTGCTGATTTACAAAACACATTCTCTCCTCACAGACATTCGTGGCATGGTTTTCGTATTAAAAAATTTTCTGCTTGACTACCACTCATGTTATGTCCTCTGGTATGCAGCAAGTCTCCAAAATAAATAAAATAATACGACGCCGTTGGTTCCCTGAAGTCATCACAAACATTTCGACTTCGTAACTTACCTCTAAATGATTAAAAATTTGTGGACACTTTAATATTAAATTTATCAGCCTTATGACTTCACATAATAATGAAAAATATCCTGTTTTACCCGCTGGATCACGAGCTGTACATTAATCGAAACACCACCAAAACCCAACCACATGCCTGCGCGATCGCGTTCAACGGAATATTGATACTAATTTGTGGGCATTCTTATCCTAAACTTCTCAGATTTTGGATGCCATATCAAAATCAAACCCACCCTATTTTTCTCCTGTGTCAAGAGTAGCAGATTTATCGAAATCCCATCAAATTCCGACGAGTTGTTTTGAATGCTGTTCATCAAAATGACAGGTGGATAAAAAACAAAAATTAAATTAAAAAAGCTGTTAATTGATTATTTGGTCAAGAATATTCTAAGTTGCCCGTATGAGTAAGTGTATAGAATTCCGAATTTCATGTTCAAAGCACAAGGTCACTGCAGTGTGTAGCTCCCGCATATGCGTGTACAGTGCACGTGAAAAAGTGAGTTCACCCACCTCACGGGATCACAAAATCCCTGTAGCCATGTTTAATGAGGTCTATTCTGCCAATAGTCTGGAACAGGTAAGAGCTGTGTCTGGCTGTTACCTTCCGGCGGCGTACTTGCAAGCAACATCGTCTCACGTAGTTGTTGTTAGTTATTCGTATAAATAAAGTATTCTTGGGTTGTTAGATAAATTATTTAGTCTGTGTAACTTAAAAGAGTTGTTTGCCATTCTTCGTAATGATGTTTAAATCCTTAATTAATCATTAATTAATTAATGTATTAAATCAGTAAAGACATGTTTCGGTTATATTCCCATGAGGAAGCTGTTCCTTAAGGTGGTAGCACTGTAGCCAAGCGTTGCGTGTATGTTATCTCCTTCCAGTGTATCTATAATCAGTAATTGCGAATAAATGTATTGTTAGGTTTTTGTAGTTAAAGTACTTGTTAAACTTATCCAGTGTGTGTTGCAGCGTTATTTCCAGTCGTTAAGTTCGAAACCGAATTATTTCAAATGATAATTGTGTCATACAAGTTCGTGAATTGTCGCTAAGGTAAGATCTAATCTAATATCACTATTAGAGCATCTCGAGACATCTGCATTTAAACTGAATGCCCTGGTGTCAAATTATATTATCTTTACAAATAATATGTTGGTGCCCACGTATACTTAATCTGTTATAACTCAAAAATATCTTAAAACCTAATATCACTTCAAGAATCCCTCCAAATCTGTAATGTTGCCAACAGAGCGGATTACAAAGCTATTATAATCCTGTTTCCTATTATAACTGGTGTCTGCGGTTACACAATTGGTGTCAGAAGTGTTATATGTAATTTTATGCACCTTCATTCATAGATTTTTGTGTGTGGAGATGGTTGAAAACCTAGACGTACTTAGAAGTGTTACACGCACTGTTGAGAAGAGAGCTCTGAAGTGTATTGAAGTCGATGGTGGGATTTTCGAACTTTTCGAAAATATGTATATGTTTTAGCATGATTAAAGTATTTTAATAAGTTATTTGTGTTGATAATTTTCTGAGTTTTATTTTATGCATAAAATTCCAACACCACTACGAATGTCTCCAAAATGAATGGAAGTCGGACACATGTTTCTATGAACTTTTTTACTCAATACTATTCTTACTGCCACTTCCTACAATATTAACCATTTCTCCTGAATCATCCTGCATACAGTATTATCTCTTAACTCAAAACACTGAGGTATTTTAGAATTTTCTTCATGGTGCTACTGCAAACACGTGAACACAACACCATGACTGCTAAACCCTTGATATGGTTATTTAAAGACATACGTATACCGATCGAACATATCAGAACTGTCATGGTACGATTTAGTAGCTTCATTATTCAATTCTTCATGATTATTTTTTAGCGTAATTTCAAAGCAGCATTCTTGGTACCAAAGCTCTGAATGTCTGCAAACCTTTTACCTGGAATCAACAATGTTTAGGTAAGAGGGATTACTAAGGAAAGAACCTGAGGCTTGTATAATTTTAAAATTGCTCCAGAAGTGTTGATTTCTCTTTCTATCGAACAGACGATTTTCGAATGCAGTCGTCGGCCGTCGTTGTGGCACTGCCTGAAGCTGAAGGCTCTGTGGCTGCTGGAGCGTGTGCGATCCATACCAGACCCGATACCGCTGACTCCGTACCTGTCGCTAGTGCGGGACCCGAGGGCCGATGATTCCAGGACGATGTCGCAAGGCGAGCTGGAGTCTCAGGCGAGTAACGACGTGCAGCTTGACGCCATGTTGGTGCGCAGTGCCGACCGGCTGGTCAGCTCCCGCAGTCTGCAGATCAACGTGCCGAATGACGTCTTCGAGGGTGAGCGCTACGCTAATATTACACAAATTTCTTTATAGTTTTTGCTGCAACAACTACAATGGTCGTTTTATAAACACCGTCCTCCTTTACCTTTTTTGAGACGAAAGAACAAGCTTAAGATTTAAATTCCATCTCTCAGTTACCAAACATTCATGATAGTAAGCGATCGTGATTGTTGGTTTTATTCGTTTTATTATTTTCCGTTAATAACAGGTTATTTCGTGAGATTGCCTTCAGTTACGTAAAAGATCTGGCGGGATGAACTGTAATTTGGTTTTATTATAATGTAGCGTCAGGTGACATTTCAGCTGATAAAAAATTCACAATTTATAGTCGAATTATGATGTTGAATAATTATACCAGAATACTGTTTTCGGAGTGAACGGCATGGTGGCCCAGTGGTTAAGGTATCCTACTAGACATCGAAATAACCCGGTTAGAATCCCCGTCTCGGCGAGGGTTTTCATAAATCCTTAAACATATCTTCAACTCTGACACAGCTTATTGTATAAAGTGAAGAACGCCAGAACTCTTCCGTGGTACGGATTCTGTGTTAAGCCATACGTCCCCTATGCACGGTAGAATTACCGGGATAGGCTAGGCGGCTACGACTAGGAACTCACTGCGCGGTGAAATGAAAACCTTCTCATATGGTGGCCGAACAATCCCTACGGATCTCCTGGTAAACAATGGCACCAGATAATTTGATTAAAAAAAAAATTAAAGAGATTCAACATCTTCAGTTGAGAAAAAATATTCCTTTAATAAGTTCTTCAAATCATTAGTTCAACCGGCGGAAAAGACATGTTTGAAGTCACTAAAAAGGAATCAACATCCCTTAACCTTAGGTTCTGAAATTACTTGAAATAGTGTGGAAACTCGCGTCTTTATGATGGAATCCCAACGAAAGAGATGTTAAAGCTAAAGATCTAAAACGACGCACCTATGTTCACATACTGTAGTCCAGCGCCAGTAAAACGTTTTTACCTACCACCCACTTTTGTATGCCTGTTAGTAGTAAAATTTTCTAACCGTCCACCGGTTCCACAATAATGGCTATTCATATAGTAGAGATCTAACTTTACTTTAAAAAAAATACAAAGCACAGTTACAAAAAGTTAAAAGCAAGTAATACGAAATACTTTATGTTGGATTTTGACTACGTTTGGCAGAATAAATCTTTCTAAAACGACTTACTGCAGTTAAATCTATATTTTTATTTTTACTTTGCCTATATAGAAGCATGAAGTCTGGTGAAATTATATTTAATTATTTAATTTATTAGTGAGATCCCTGAGCCTTATGCTGCCGTGATGCTGCCCTGATGCTGCGAGTCTAAATAATGAATATCTGCCTGTAAGGAACAAAGGAAGGCGTCCTCTTTCGGAGATATTCAGGCGGTTTCTTTGTTTGATCATAGTCTGATTAACAATGCTAAAGCCAGATTACACGAGATATGAGATAGGGAGAGTTATCAACGAACTGAAAATCAGTTTCCACATATTTAGATATTATAGGCATTTTTAGTCACAGGTTTTTGTATCCACCACTATGGAATTTATGTTTATTTTATTCATCATATTAATTTCTAACAGTTTTCTTTGGCAAGTTGTATCAGCCTCTTCTGTATTTGTCGTAAAGGGATTTTTCATCAACTCATATACTTTCAATTTCAAACTATTGAAATTGTTTTTCCATGTTCAGTTTAAATGGTTACTGTATCTGTAATCTTCCTACGGAGTTGTATTATCTTGTATAGATGACAATTCAGGTAACTGATGAAATTCTCTTTTCAATATATAATAAAGAAATAGTGTGAGTTTGTCAATAAATAACGATACAACACTTAGGCAGCCTATAGGAGTTTTAAAGCTCCTTGAAGCTACAACTTGACATCATTAAATATCTTTAAATTAAAAAAGAAAAAAGGACATACATCAGTATCAGACGAAACTCCAACCACCCACCGTGAACACTGGAACGATCACTAGTGGGCATTGGAACCGGGTTGACTACCCCTGCTGTACAAGTTCAATATTAAATGAGGTACTAGCTACTTGGATGTGTTATTTTATAATTTTCCACTTCCACCATTGACTTTGTCATCTAGTTCTTACGAACAGCATTTTAAGTAACTGCTGGATAAAATATGGAATTAAACTTCTTATCTCGTACACTCCAGAAACAGCCTATAACTTTTTAAACAAATGTTTGATACAAATACGACACCGCTTTCCACAAGAAATGCAAATTAACGCGTAAGAAGTAAAATTGGTAATAATAATTATTTAGTGTTGTGTTTATGACATGGTGTTAGATTTTCCTACCAACATCGGAGTCGACCTCTATCATAGCAGCCTATGTTAACCAGGCAGTCCTACCAGTTTAAGGTGGTAAGCAGAACCACGGAACCGTTCTGGCGTACTTCACATTACACAGCCAGCTGTGCCGCAGCCTTAGACCTGGATTCGAGCCTGGGACATTTCTATTTTTGGTCCGTCTTATCCACTGGCCAGTGAAGTATGTGCGTGGTTTCAGGGCGCGGGAAGAAGAAGGACAAGTACGGCGGCGCAATGCTGATGGCGGGGGCCGCGATGGCCGGCATGATGCTGCAGCTGGCGCTGGGCAAGATCGCGCTGATCGCGGGCAAGGCGCTGCTTGTCGCCAAGGTGGCACTCGTCCTCTCCACCGTCATCGGGCTCAAGAAGCTCGCCGGGGGCGGCGGCGGAGGCGGCGGGGGCGGCGACTCGCATCAGGTGCGCCCCCACCCCACAGCAGTCGCTCGGCTCCTCCTTCAGTTATCTGCTACACATATTATAACTTTTACCTTATTTCACTAACACGTCTCTACACTATACCTCGCATATCTTAAAATATGGCCCACAATACTGTTTTCCTTTTGTGGGACAACAATGTCAAAGTTTCAGAGGATGCTTGATTTCAGCCAAAACAATACCGATGTCAAATTTTTACTTTTGTTACCTGTAATTTACGCTGTCTTCTGATCTTGATTTCTTCTCGGACTTTGGGTTCCCCTCTTCTGAGTGTACTGGCTAATGGCTGAGCAATAATTTACTCAACTGCTTGCGTTCCGTCATTAATAATAGTAACACTAATAACGACAATTACTAGAAATTTTTAGCTTGCTCAACCTACTAGCATCAGCTTTTCCCGTTCGTTAGTGCAAGAAGATCTGCAATGCTTGGACGGGTAGGGAACAGAGGCTGCAATGGTTGTGCATGTAACATCGTGACTGCATTTATATGTTGCCTTGCAGGCACTGACTAGTTACCAGTGATATGAGCTAGACAGTGCACTGTGTTCATGGGGAGCAGCGTACACCAACGTCGAAAATGTTTTAAACAAAGTAGCTTTTTAACGACACGACTACAAGAGCTGGGGTATGGTCTAGAAGTTCTTATTGGAACCTCTAAAAGTGTAGCGGAGTGTATCAGAGCGAGGAAGAGAAAAGCAATAACATATCAAGTATAAACGTGAATGTTTCGAAACTTAAAACGTTTTCGCTTCACTTAAGTAGTGTCCAGTTCGTGTGATCTAAAAGGTACAGTTACTACAGTGATAATTCTACAATTGTGAAGTGTTACTCTTATTAATTAAACCACTGTCTATACACTTCAAATTAATTGAATGTTTATTTTCTCTGGTCTTCAGAATATCCAAGCTTCAAATTGACAAAGCTTGGTCCTCCATTCCTATTACTTCAGTGATTTTCTTTCAAACGATGATAACTGAAGAATTTTTCTTTGAAGAATGCATTCTTTAAATATTTCTTATCTGCCTCTTCTTCTTTGGTGCCGTAACCGTATCCGAGTGTAGGCGGTTACCATGGAGATGCTAATCCCTGCGTCGGAACGTCCTGGGAGATTATGAACTGGGGTGGCTTCCCATTGCTTTCCCTAGCGTAATACTGTTCGTAAATGTTATTGTAAGTGTATACGACTGTTATGGTTTAAGTGTTCACTGTGGAATGTTGCTTGTGTTGCTGATGAGTGATGAAAGAAGGGAAAGGGTAAAACGCGGTTCCAGCCCATTCTTCTAAAAGACACCAAGGAATCTGCCTCTGAGAAAAACTCGTTTTGCAGTTAGCTAGAAAGCGTTCATAAACTACCTCGCTCCGTCAAAAGGGGGAGGAGTTGGTTAAAAATCTACTTTGGGCTACTTGGAGGGGGGGGGGGGAGAGGGAGGGAATTGTCCAAATCAAGCTATGCTGCTTTTCATTGCTATAGTTAAATACGGTACAGAATACAAACAAACATTTGGATATTTATTTCCATCATCTTATTGACACTGCCACGCAAGCGTGTGACTTGAAGTCATATTGTTCGGATGGTCAGAGTTGGGGCATTTGAACTAAAGATGTCGTGCGAGATATTCCCCGCCAGTAACAGTTCGTATTGTTCTTGAGCGCCTGACACATTGCGGTTTATTGATAAAAATAATTCTAATTTTGTTCTGTCAAGTGAATATCATTGCATATTTAATATTCTAGTGCTCACTGAAGTGTTATGTAAAGTGTGGTGTTAAATAGCGCTGTACAATAAACATTACGAGGTTTAGCTGAAATATTTTTCTAGCGAGTTTTCAATAATCAATTAGTTGTGGAAATCTTTTAAGAAGGTCAAAAAATGATTCCTTGGAACGTAAAAAGAAAGGTGGGAGAACTGCAGCAAAAGAAAACAAAAATTATTCTCGTTTATTTTTAATTATTTTTTTACGCGGCAGGTATAGTTTATTCTATTTTATTAACTAATAAACAATGATTAATGAGATGAGAGTAGCATTTTTAGTAACACCTCAAGAAGTAAAGGATCTCTGACTGTAACTGAGAAAGAGTTTTTTGCAATAATTGATCATCTGTTGGAGTGGCTAGTATCATCATTCGAATTGGAATGTTCAAAAATGATTTAAAAAAAACTATATAAAGAAAATAGCATTCATGTTCTTTATACATGTAAGAATTTTAACGGTAGTCCGGTAACAGCACAAAATATCATTTGGAATTAATAATCAAAAAGAACTAAGTTCCAAATGGAAGGGGTGGGAGGGTGTTAAGGCAAAAACCACCTCAGATAACTTGTGAGGAGGTGGTTCAAAAGAGGCCAGAATGGAGTCACGTAGTCTATGGATGCTCCCTGAAGCAAATTTTCCTCTGCTTCACCTTGCCCAGTTTTCGGATTTAGACTGTTGTTGACTTGCGCATGGCATCCTCATTTAGGCACATACAGATGAGACTTGTTAGTGTTCGTTATTATTGCAGGTGGTGTACGCGTCCGAGGGCCACGGAGGTGGAGGCGGTTGGGGCCGAAGCAGAACAGCGCACGAGGTCGCTTACAACGCACATGACCCCAACCGCGCAGAAGACAACCAGCTGCGATGAGCGACAAACCACACCTCGCTCGGTCCGTTCATTGGAATGACTGCTTGTCGTACGCTCTGTCAACCAGATCGTACATATGCTAGCTCGTGATGAAGCGTCGTTATAGGAGATATAACAACTACCTCATCATGTGTTAAACGATAGGCCAGTCGCAGAACTAGGGAACACTTCTCTATGCCTATGGTAAGACTAACGCATTTAATCCCTTAAACACACAACTTTTAAAGTTCCTTAAATAACATGTGCCAAAGCACATAAAACAATTTCCATCTTTCAAACATTATAAAGGATTTGAAATAAAAACTTTAAATTGTAAACTTAATCACATTTAATATAGTAAAAGGTTTCTTTTGTTGTAATATCAAAAGTTTCTGGTCTACCATAACTAAGCGTAAATTAAGGACAAATTCCTGCTTGCCTACTACTGCGGAAGATGCCACCGTCACAAATCATTATCATGGAATTCACTAAAGTCCCCAAGAATTTGAAAACACACCTATAACTCAATGAAGACTGAAGATGAAATGATGGTTTTCTCTTTCTATTTCTTTATTTATTTTTCATTCATTTTAAGGATTTACTAGCTATTTTTTGGATTTTGTTCTTTTATTGAGATGTAAGATATATAGTTTGTTACTCAATGGAAAAACAACTTCTACAATTTAAAATGTGTTGGTATTAAAAATAAAAATACAAAACATTGTAAGTCAATTAAAAACTTTCTCTTTTTATCCTGCAGTTCCCTCGAAATATCCCGAAGCAATCCTTGCTCTCAGGAGGGCTCGCGCTGATAAACCTTATTTACTGTATTTTTCTAAAACTGTGGGCAAGACGATTTCTTTGTACTGGTTGCCAAAATGTGACTCTGATAGTTGATGCCGTCCCTATATTTTTTAAACATTTTCTACCTTGTAAAATGCGAGCAGCCCGATAGTAACATTTCAGTGGTCATCAATATTCATTATACATTTTAATTAATCGAAACGCAATAAGATTTACATTACAACTTCATTACTGGGATATTAAAATTTTACCACTTTAATGAAGCAGAACTCAAATACCCTAAGTAATATCTCCTAAATTTGCTAACTTACCTGTAAAAATTTTACTTACCAAACATTTACAAAAAATATACTACCAACTAATCCACATGTGTTGAGATGTCACATTTACATTATATAACTCCCTACTATTCCAGTTAATGTAAACGTTTTATAAAAATTTTAATAAAAGATTGTATGTTTTCTACAAGTTTAAGTTTCTACCGTATGAATATGTGATAACCTTGGTAGCTATCAACGGGCTATTAAGAATTAACCTGATCAATCTTAAAACTCCAAGTACTTTCTAAATAGTTACACCTTACTTTGTACTTTTAAGTGCTTTTACAGAAAAAAGTAATTTATAACTTTGTTCAGTTTATTATTCGACTCAAGTCTGATGAAAGTTTTCATGCATATCACTATGATTATGCTAGGCATTTATGCTCTTTGTCTCTCTATGTTACTAGTTCCGTCGAACCAATCGATTATTTTTGCACTCTAATAACATAATGAGCCTCGTCTGTGTTATTTTATATCAATGAATGCGATCAAATTAGCCACGGTATTCAACAGTAGGCCACAGCTACCATGAATTCAGTGATAAAAAGCAAGCAATTCATTTTTTCATGGCAGATATTTATCAACTTTAAGTAACATCAGTACGTATTTCAACGATATTTATTAATACGACATAAATTACAATAAATAATCATTCATACATTAGATATCACAGCGAGATAAATTACAATGCAGCATATACGTAAACCTGTGTAATAAGATACTACTGAACGGTATTAAGTTACAGGCTTAGATTGTAACATATGATGTATTTCACGTCATACTCATTAAGAACCAGTTATCACGATCATAATCATAACATATCAAAAATTATTAATATAGTGTTATTGATATCAGCTCTTATAGGTATATTTGTTTTGTACAACAGAATTTCGGCGATGATAAATAACTGATGGGAAAAATGGTAATCCGTGTTCGCCATTAAACCGTTTTATTTTTGGTATGAATCGGAATTTAACTTCATGTTATTCATAAACAATAAAACGTATTTATTACGTATTGTGTAATTTATTTGTGGTTTAATTAGTTATCGCAAAGAGGATAAATATTTTTAAACGCGCACACCTACTTCGGAAATTCCAAGCATACTCTTGAAAGTGGAAGCACGATTTTATTGGATTTAACAGCGAGAACCGTGGACTTATATTTAACAGTAAGGTATAGAGGATAACAGCATTTATTTTGATTTCTGCTTTTAGTTTTCAATGTTGTTTTTTCGATAGTTGAAAGCTGATTAAGGAATTAAATCAGAAATGTTTCATTATTGAAATGTCGACTGTTCTTCAGATTTTCAATTACTTTAACAAATTTGCGGACACGGAATAAAAATTGTCTCTTGTGTTATTTGGTTTTGAGAAATAAAAATGTAAAAAAACTTAATATTTCATCTTCAGTTTCCGAATTTTTTAAATACGAGGGGCAGTCAAAAAGTTCCCGTAATTCTGTCGTAGTGTTGGCAGTCAAAATGTTACCAGAATTCTGTCGTAGCGTTGGCATTTGTGATGCAATTGTTATGAGTTTAACAGGTCTGAACAGGTCATAACAGGCAGTGTGACTGCAGTGTAGCTGAAGGTAGGTGTGTGTGGTATTCAGTTGGCGCGATGTCGCAGTTTGAGCAAAGGGCTAACATCAAGTTCCTGTGCAGGTTAAGGATATCTGCTTCAGAGACATTGTTAGCCTTACAAACAGTTTACAGTGACGATTCATTAAAGAAAACAGCCGTTTACGAGTGGTTTTCTAGATTTAATGGCGGACAGGAATTCCGAGAGAGTCGCAGTGGGAGACATTCAACCTCCAGAAACGAAGCAATGGTGCAGCAAGGGAAACAGTTAATCAGATCAGACCGAAGAAGGACCATCAACGAGTTGGCACAAGAAGTGGGGATCTTTCATGGACGAGCGACGGCTGTACTTCGGAAGATACCAAAACAGGATTTTCATCGTTGTTTCCAGCAATGGTAGGAGCGGTGGAGCAAGAGTGTGTGTTCAAAAGGAGCCTACTCTGAAGGAGATTAAGTACATGTGTACTTATGTTTTGTTAATAAAGAGTTACATCGAAATTCCGGGAACTTTTTGACTGCCCCTCGTAGAAACAAATTTTGTTATCACAAAGCGAATGAATAATTTTAAACGCGCACGCCTACTTCGGAAACTCCAAGCCCGAAACATAGTCTTGAAAGTGGAAGCAAGATTTTATTGGATTTAATAAGCGAGAACCATCGAATTATGTTTAACTGTAAAGTATAGAGAGTAAAGATATGAATTGAGATCATGTTGATGATTCCTGTTACAGAAAAATTACACCCACTATTTTGCGACTGGTTATTTATAAAGTTCCTTAACTAGTGTGTCGGTGGAGATACAGAATAGTTCATTGGAATGAATTCAGACTTGTTGCATCGTTAAAGGTTGACTGTAGGCAACCAGAGACTGTGTCAGGATGGAGGAGCAGTGGGTCACTCCTCCAGCCATTGTTGTTAGACGTGTGTGGGGACGTGTGCGGTGTAGACCAGCAGGTGCCTGCGGGCTGCGGGCAGGTGTCTGGCGCCCGCGGGATCCTCGTACTGGAGGCCGGCCGGCCCGTAGCCGTGCTCGAGCTCCTTGTGGTGCGGCATGGCTTGGTGCTTGTCGCCGAGCAGCTTGCTGAGCCCCAGCACGGCGGACAGCACCAGCGCCACCTTGGCCACCAGCAGCGCCTTGCCCGCCAGCAGCGCCACCGCGCCGTACGACAGCGCCACCACCAGCGCCTTAAGCGTGCCCGCCACGATCAGCAGCCCCGCGTGCTTCTTCAGCCCGCCGCCCTTCCCGCGACCTGCAATAAGTAACACCGCCACGAATATTAACCACAAATAATACACAGTACTGGGTGACCGATCTTCGCTCGGCATCTTTCGATTTCTGTTCAATATCCAAGATTTCGAGTAAAGTTTGATTAAAGTTAAAGGCTTGAAGGCTTCCTAGGCGTTTTGAGGTGCACAGTTAACCAAAGAGAAGCGTAACAAACATCAGTAGGCTTACTGATACGTGAACCTTCTACGTAATGAGATTAGAGCCGTTTTCGAGAAACCAAATTCAAGAATTGCTCCTTTTTAAAAAAAAATCGTGTTAAAAACTTGAAAAGCAAAATGTTATCTCCATATGAAATTTCATCCAAATCGCTAGATCCATTTGCGAGACCGCCTCATAAATTGCTTTCAAAGAGAAATGCTATTATTATGTTAAATAGAAATCTTAATGTTAGTCAGGGATTAATTAATGGTGCGAGATTTGTGGTAATTCAGGGAATTCTACGATAACCCTTGATGATGGATTCTCATGTAACTCGACGAGAAAAATTGAAAGTAAAAATTAATTTTTATATATATATACCTCTCGCTTAGTTCTCGAGATACCGTATCTCAAAATTGACGTGGTTGGTTTAAATGTGACCTGGACCAGAAGATAAATTTCGCCATAGTCAAGTTTGATGATGAATTCATATGAAACTTGTAGGGGCAAATCGAAAATAAAGAATTTATTTTTCAGATATCTGAAGTGAAGAGGTTAGGATTAGATCCGGCCTGGACCAGAAAAAAATCCACGAAACCATTATGTCTATTTTTTTTTTTTTTTTTTTTTAACAGTTTAACGTCCCTTTATAACAACGTGGTCTTTAGAGACGGGAAAGGATGGGGGCAAGGAATGGGAAGGAATTCGGCCATGGCCTTTTGAAGGAAGCATCCCGGCATTCACCTGGAGTGATTTGGGGAAACCATGGAAAACCCAAATCTGGATGCCCGGACGGGGATTCGAACCGCCGTCCTCCCGAATGCGAGGCCAGAACGCTATCCGTTACACCACCATTATGTCTATACGGTGGAAATGTACTTTAAATGTTTTATTTTGTTCCTAGTGGTTGTTGTTAGGTTGAAATACGGCCTAGATCAGAAGAAACGTCGCCAAAAGCACAATGAACTATACCTATAACTGATTTTTGATATGCTACATCTCGAAAACCAAGCGAGATGTCAAGAACATTTATTCTTTATTTTTGATATGTTTCGTCGAGTTCTACAAGAATTCATCATCGGATTGTGACTTCGCGGTAAAAATAGAACATCATCAGTGCTAAATTCATTCACTCCGATAAAATTATGCTCATACCTCACGTGGTAGTATTTAATGAAAAACTAACAACCACTTTTTACGGTCAAAAAGTAAACGATGATTACTTTATAACTGGAGCCGGTAATTCTATTTTCGAAGAAGTTTCTATGACGTATCACCTCTGACAAAACCAATGATAAGTTTTTAATTATCTTCCTTTTAAAATGTTTTACAATTAAATTTGCAGTACTAATATTTCCACGGGTCAGCCAGTATACAAGAACTGTTCGTTTAAATATTCTTTGAAATCAAAGAAACTATTTTTAGGATTGTTGGTACCTGAATTGTCTAGGAGATGGCGCTAATGCCGTAATCGAGTGGAAAAATCATTCGTATTTTGTAAACTCGCTTTTTTTGTAGGGGAGACAACTATTTGGGTAATCTTAAAAGTCAAAACGTTATCTAAATATCAAAATTCATCCAAATCCTCAAAGCTGTTTCCGAGATCCGAAATATATATATAAGAATTGCTTGTTTAAAGATATAAGATATAACAAAACAACAAGCTATAAATGTTCTCATAAACAATATCGAGGAGACTCGTACTCGGATATACTGCGAGATAAACCCCCAACTACTTGGCGTCTAGAAAACCTTGATAAACTTAAGATTTGTCTCTAACCACCCTTTAAAGACGCCCATAAGGCAACGATATAATAAAACATTCAGCCCGAGTCAAAATTTTAAGTTTGTATCCCCACGTTCTGACAAACATAGTGAAGATTGCCCGTTAATCGACTAGCATAATAACCTTCCGCAGATTAAGGAAGCAATTGGTTTACAAACTTGACTTCTACCAGACGCTGCAGAACACTGCATTGAGATACTGCGTGCCAGCAAAGAACTCTTCAATTGGCAATAGTGCAAACTATCACCACCTAGGCTGTTTAAATAGTAAGATTCTCTTTTTTTCTATCTGTGGCAGCGGTTATGAAACTGTGAACGTAAGCTAGCTGTACACTGTAAGTACACAAGATATATATATATATATATATATATGTGTGTGTGTGTGTGTGTGTGTGTGTGGGAGGGGGTCTAGTGGCTCTCTATATTAAGGTGTGTAACGGGTACGGTAAGACCCAGGGTCGAATCTTGGTCTTGAATTTTTACAGTCCTTAAACATAACTATCACCTCTAACAAAGTATTACTTTATAAAGAGAAGAAGGAACGATGCTCCGTGGTGTGGGTGAAACGTTAAACTGTAGGTCCGTTTTACCTGATGGCATTATTAGATTACTTTAGAGAAGCATTGCGTAGCCGGTAAGAAACTCTGTTAGTAGGTCTTAAAGACCACAAGATATTATTATTATCTACCTATGCCTAGTAACTTTATGCTCAAAATGTTAAAAAAAAGCTTTCTGCAAATAATTATTTAACATGTAGCTTGAAGGCCACCATGTTACATCCATGTGGTACTACCTCACAGAATACTTTTGTTTATTTTAGGTATTTCTATTTGATTAGACTAAGTTTGGCTCGCTTCTCAATTAAATTAAAAGTGGGCGAATACAAGTGAGCATTGAGGGTTCCTTACTAATAATAACCTTATGAAATATGGATGTGAAAGTTCAGATGGCAACTATTTGGTGTGTAAATCATTGACTAATATGTTAAGTTGACATCTGGAGAAGGAACAAGTAGTATGTGTGGGAGAAAAGCTGATAATGATTTGTTTCCTTGTTATGAACTATGAATAGACGAAGTAAAAATAGTAGTTAACTTACTGGCGTTGAAAATGTATAACGTAAGGATAAAAATTATTCTGATCTTTACTTACTTAAAGGACACTGTAATCACAAAGATAGAAAAGAAAGAATTCAAATGTGTAAATAAAAATTAGGTTTTATTCTATTCGGTATCTTTATTTAGAGTCCGATTTTGAAAAATTAAAACAGTAATCAGTTTCTGATGAACGATTGTTACAAATTTTTATGCTTATAAGAAGTTATTGTTTTCTTGAGTACATGATATTGGATGAGGGAAACCAATTCATACTTCACAACGAAGTTTGATTTTGTTTCTTAATTAGACGCTATCATGATCTACAAAATTTCTTAATCTACTAATAGATAATAATCACTGAAATATGTTTTTTTTTTATTTCATCCAAAAGCATATTGCCGTTTTGCTTTGATGAAAAATTCAAGACTAACAATTATTACCCAATGAGCCCATAAACTCCCTCCGATGGCATAGATCACTGGCACACGCGTCATTGTGTGGTTCGAGTCCAAGTGATGGAAGGAATTTTTAATATTCGTGAGTTGGTCAGAAGGGAAGAAAAGGAGTAGGTACACAACTCCTAATCAACAAATTGACTATCAAATTGGGCTAAGTACCACACCTTTGCGCAGTACTTACGGACTGAGGGTATTACGATTATTGTTCGTGGCGATTCATCCGTCCGATACGGATATAGAAGTCTGCATCTACATCGACGAGCTTTGAAATTAAAGACCTGAACGAGCTGGCAAGGGGTTTCCCCCTCCGCTGTTTGCTTCTTCATATTCACAACACCGAAAAACTGACTATAGATTTTAAAATATTTATCACAGTCATCTACAACCATACAAGAAGACCCAGACACATGGATGGAAGGAACAATCTGTTCTAAATTTTTATGCTGCTGTAGTACGCAGCTTGCGGAAGGAACCAACCAACCTTCGGGTTGTGGTTCAAACGTGATGGGTACAAACACAATACTTTTTCAACAATTTTTGTGTCAATGAATTGATTCTAAACGTGGCCAAACGTTTAGAGGTTTCAAATATGAAATTGTCTCAATAATTGACCACGTATTAAACGTTCTGAAGATAACGCTAAAAGATGGACATTTTCATTATGCAATCAATCATCAGCCTTTCGTGAATCTGTATTCAAATAACGCATATAGCTACATCTTTGTAATCTCCAAATATTCTTATTGATGTTTCGCGTTAGGAGCATACATCATTTTCTCTATAAATGGTGATGTTAAAAATAATGTAGTGATGGCGTTCCTAGAAAAGAGCGGGTGACACCTAACTTAACGAGATACTATCAAATACAAATAACATGATTTCGTCGCTACGGAACATTAGAGGTATCTCATAACCTCTTATCCAAGTGATGTTTGCTAATCCCTCTGAAGTAATCCGTTGTTATTTTCCCGCAGAAAAATTTAGCACATTACCGTTTTTGTTGTTACAGTTCACAAGAAATAAATTTTTAAGTGTGCCGATGGTAGTGCTCCACAAAAGCAACGACTGTTTATTGGTCAACGTAAACAAGAAACACGTTTTATTTCTCAAAAATATCGACCTATCTTGCATAGCATGAAGTAGTCAACGACCGGGCAACGCTCTAGGATTATGCTTTCAATTCAGTTACAACGATCTATTGGTTAAATTGAAAGATAGCCACCAATAACCTGAAAGTGAAAATCTGAATAGGTGAAAGTATTAATTATTATGATTATAGACCGAGTTCACGTGGAATTTTCCGCGCTCGATCGTCGATTCTTTGATTAAGGAAAATGAAAACAATTTATTGACAATGTTGGGTGACTATGAACGTTTCTCCACCCTCGGACTGCGGTGTAATAAACTATCTTCACATTAAAGAGTATCCAGTTACTCTTTTCCGATGATTGCAAATAAACCATTGAATTCAGAGCTACAAAACTACTGATGAACGTAGATATTTGTTCAGACAAGGCATCTAATAAGAGGTAAAGGTAAGAAAAAAAGATAGTGACTCTACATATCGAGATAAAATTTTGTGATGGATTCTGTTTTCCCTTACCTGTCAAACCGTTTTCGTCCTGTTCAATGTGCTCCGATGACGCTATCTGGGCGACGGCTGCCACTGTCACTGCGACCAGGACGATGGCAGTGGTTAGCCGGCCAGACATGGCGAGCAGTGCGAAATGGTCTGCAGCCCCGTGGACACCTCCTGTTTTATGCCCAGGTTGAGGGAGCGGGGAGACGTGGCCAACGCCCCGAGCGCGGTCCACATTCAGACTAGCACTTACCGCACGGCGTATTACTGGGACCCATTATTCGTCAATGTACCGTGTCACGCTAGCGGTTAGTCCCTTGTCAGATGTGACAGCGTCTTACACCCATCCGGAGAAGACAAATCAACATATTTCATCGAATAAATGGATACTGTAACTCGTAGTACGCAATGCTATAAGTTACTCATGGTCAAATGACACTTTAATATTTATTATTAGTAAAGATTGGCCTCGTCGTCCTTGAAGTCACTATGAGAATTCGAACGCACATCTTCCTGAATTCGATGCCAAACCATTACCTCTCCAGCGGTTAAGTTAGAGTTCCTGTAAATTTTACTATGACTAACTGTTTGAAGTATCAGGTTACACATCATGTTAGTCTATAAAGAATGGTGATATCAATTACTGATTCTGTCTGGTAAGCTGTTGAAGCTCACGGAACATGAAGAACTGTCATAAGTAGATTAACAAGGCTGCATTATAAAGTAAAATCAAACGCCTTACTTCAATGCTTTCTAAGCAAAATTAATTACCTTGCTCATATAAAATTTTTCTACCCTGTCAATATCTATACAGAAAAAGAATTAATGTTATTGTAAATTGAATGATAGTTAACCTGTTGGCTTTAAATACTTTGGAGCCCAAAATAGGTTTCATTGAATAAAACTACTGATTTAAAGCAGTTAATGAGTTTTCTCATTGTGAGAGTATCACAACAGATCACGAGATAATTCACGACGTAAGAAACTGTCATATAACGATTGATACTGATGCATGATTTGTGCAATTAGCTACCAAACAAAAGAGCGAATATAGCAACTATCAAACCACAACGTAAGGCTCAAATGTAAAGAGGGTTTGGTTTCCATAATAATAAGCCATTTTACTATCACTGTTGATGTAGACTAAATTAAGAAACGTCCCGACAGTGATTTCATCATATGTTCAGTAGAAACAAAGGTGATGATCTAACTGACAGTAAACGTGCAAAGGTAATCGGTGTGTATACGTTGGAAGAAGAGAACTTTTGATTTAACCACAGACCCAATGATGTTTAGGGTTTGTACTGCACCATTTAAGTTGCGTCAGCATGTGTCGTACTTTCTTTAAAGAAATTATAATCAGAATATTTCAAAGAATTGTACGGTTTCCCAGACACCTATAGATTTACATCCACAAACCAGGCTGCGCCGTCACATAAACTATGTGAAAATTAGATTCATCCTGTTACTGTGCATCTTGAGTCATTATCCGTATTTCTTTGGATTTTTTTTTGAAAAAACTGACGGTGAACCAGCTATTTCAAGAATTTCAATTCATTTAACTTCATTACCGCATGGAACTGGGAACTGATCAACGTAGGGGCACATTTACAATGACTCTCCAAAAATTGAGTTGTGTACTTTGTACTTAATTAATAGCCAAAACTTCACCATAACAGTGAATCATTAATTCTGTTTTTAATAGTAAATGAAGGTAAAGTCATTAACAGATTACCTATCATATGTATGTAATATGTATTAAGTTACGGCAACCTTTTATTGCTTACCTTGTAAGTAAAACTAAGAAATCTACTCACTAATCTATTCTAAATTTAAAGATAGATGAAAGAGTTTACAATTTAAAATCGTGATGATTAAAAAGTCACTAATAAACTTTATTAAATAATAAATTAGAAAATCGTATGTTACGTTCAAAATACATTTTTTAAAACAAATAGCAATAAAGTAGTTTTAGTGATCTTATTTGAGGTTATAATAAGATACGATCTAGTATCTTAAATTACGTGTAGCCTATAAGAATGTAGACTGGTATCTTTGAAAAATTGAGTTTCTGTTGAGCAGTTATCATCGTAGTTGACTGAATTCGGTTTTCAACGTTTCTTGCAATACATCCAAAGCTACAGTTATACAGAAGGATAGGATTTTTTAACACCTATGATTTTTCTTCTATAAACTGCTCTTTTAAAGATTCCCTTACGTGCTGCTTTAATACCTGCCGCAGTTATAATATCTGAAAGCCACAATCAAATACATTAATCTATCTATCTATGTATATCAATAAAACGAAAACGAGATATGTTTGTGTCAGAAAAACTCAGAAACTACTGAATAGATTTCGATGGTGTTTTCACCGTCTGAAAGTTTAGAATCTCAGTTGATCTGCTTGGTAACGCCGGAGCATTAAATGAGATTCTGAAGGTATGGTAAGTGCTACCGTAGATGGAACCACTAGATGTTGCGTACTCCGCACTAAACACACAACTAAAATATCTCTGACCATCGTCTGTAATAAAAGCAGTTTCAACAATTAAATTGTTGCATACTCCTCACCAAAGAAGTTTGAATATTATACACTAGAAGGAGCAACGGCGCTAGTGTTCCTTCGCAAATTGAACGATGCACTCGCCGCCATATTGAGGGCAACCGGTAGCTTTCAGTGTTTACTTTTGTACAGTTGAGACGTATTGACATGATCGCGTGCTCGTATATTTTTGGTTTACAAGTGTTTTCTACAATGGTTAAGTCTTGCGCTGCAATTAAATACACCAACTGTGCTACAAGAGGCACGAATTTGTCGTTTCACAAGTAACTAAGCATTTAAATAAGTTCAGAATCCTCTACTATCTTAACGCCTGGATGTGATCTAACCTGCTGATCACATGTTTAATACTTTCTTTCGATACAGATTTCCGCTCCGATATTTGAATAAATTGAGGGAGAGGTTAGCTAACACACGCCGAATCCTGAAAATCATGTTATCCTACTTTCGAAGATAATGATTGATATGTTTGTCAGTCTGAGATTTATCATGATGCAAAAATGCACAATAAAAAGCAGAAAGTGTCAATCGGACAGAAATTAAACAAAACTGTGTTGTTTTATAATGAATAAAAGAAGTAGATAAGTTAATTTATTGTATTTACTTCCCTAATATTCTCATATGAATGATATGATTGTTATTAATTTCGTAATTTTATTCTCCAGATATTGCATTAAAGGTGGTATAAAATTAATGTAGACATTGGCACCTTGCCAGCGAAACTTTAGGTAGTCTCTGGAGTATACAAAAATAGGGGAAAAAATAGAATGGAAAGTAACTTTGATATTCAAGGTTATAATTCAAAACCCGGTGGTGCACTTGAATTCAAGTAGTATGTAATATGAAAAATGCACTTTAATATATTTTGTTGGCCTTGACAAAATTTGATTAGCAAGGAGTATCATGCTTAGATTTCCTGGACCCGTGTGCTGAGATGCTAAGTCTTTAGAAGTAAAGGATTTTGGTATAACAATGAACAAAAAAGATAAAAATAGTCACAATAGAAAAGATAAACCTTTCCTTCTTCGGTTGCCTTCATACTGAAAGAACTACTCGATCATATTCTTCATTTCAATATGATGAATGCCAGATTCTGTCTTTGAACTGATCAGAAAATGATTGCTCAACTTCAGAAGAAAACTTAGTTTGAGCTCTGACTTCTTAAAATTGTGAACCGGTATTTCATCAGTTTTCCTTCATTACATTTATAAATACGTCACTATTATTGAAATGTTAACATCTTTCCGGATCAGTTAAATTAGCCTACTTGAAGAGGGAGAAAAAAATTTAACATTGCTCAGAGTGAAGAAAATAAGTTCGAAAGTTTATTATAGTCAGCAGAAATTCTATAATTAACGTCATTCCATCTTCTTTAAGCAAGTGAAGACCCTTAACAGTATAAAATTTGCCATTCTACAGTGGTTTGTTATATGACTGTACGAGGGTTTCAAAGTTCCCGCAATCTATTGCCCATAAAATGGCGGCGGCAGCCGGCTTCAATTTGCTAAGAATTCTGGTCGCCTTTCAAATGCAATTGGAGGGGCCCGCTCCTCACTAAACAAAACTTGAAATATTCTTTCCTTTAGTTCGGAGTATTCAGAATGCTAGAAACTAATAACGAAACAACAACGTAGGTTTCTTTTATCACGACCTCTGTCAGTACAATTACAATGTCTGTGGCTACCATCTTTACTGTTCTGTTCACAGTAAAAACATTAATTTATTTTGGATAACAATATTATTCTGGATAGATTATGTTCAAAAATACAGGTAACACTGCAATTTCCTTGGCATTTGAGATAGTAGCCCTTACTGTAGATAGCGGCTAATACAGCTTTCATTCTTTTTACTGTAGAATATGTTTTTCAGTAAATCATTATCAATATTTAAAATAAAATTAATTACATTCACAGTAATTAATGTGTAGGCTGATGGTTTTTAATATAAATGGAACTTTGTATTAAGCCTTTAGTGTTGGATATAAAAACAGTTTAGGACAATCTAATGCCTTTTTGTATGACATTCTGCTCTATACAAGTGAAGTTCTGACACAGTCTAGCTTTTATTAATTTTTATAATTTATTCGCGTTGTTTAGTAGTGCAATTTATACGATACGCAATTTGCAACTCAATGAGAAATCGAAAGTAAAGAAATCTTTCTTTTCATATCTGATTTAAGTTTTCGAGATATCTAATGTCAAAAATTGGTTATAGGTATAGTTTTGGCTACAATTTTAGGGTAGAGTTTATATCGTGATGCAGTGAATGTTTAACTGCGAATGCATTATTCCAGTTGCAATTCATACTGTGTGTATAATAAAATTAATTGTGATAATTGTTGCTACGCGAACTAGGATTCCTGATGTATGCAACGTTTGTTATTACCAGAAATGTATTTTGCGATGCATTTCATATGTTCATATGAATACTTTGTTTTTGAAGAGGCAATATTTGTTCAGATTTTGCTTCGGTTGAAATTAAACCTGTACTCGAATGATCTTCGTTGTGGAATAAGGTACGAGAAATGTTGTTATTATTTATAATTAATACTAGTAATTTTATAAGCGCTATGTTACTGATGATATGCCTTGCGATTTAAACTACTCCCCAATTTTATTCTGGACCAGGCCGCATTTCAACCTATCCACAACCACTGGGAAGAAACTAAAGCACCCATCATTGTACATGTCCAGCGTGGAGTTCCATGTGACTTTGTCGAAATTTTCTATCATCCAGGAAGCATTTCAAACAAATCACCTCGATTTAGGGATAGGGTATCGCAACATTGACGTTAGATAAGAATCCATTATCTAACTGAATTTTTTTTTCACGTTTAGGTCGCATTTCAACCTAACCATACACGTTTCTGATTGGACGATTAATGTTACAGTAGTTAATCGACGTGGAATTTGATTTGCTGAGAAGAAAACTGAAATGTGTTCTTTAGATCTACGAGGATAAATTTAAACAGTTTTGAGATGCAGAAAATGAGAACTCAGTAAAAATAGATTAAGAAATTTTCAGATAATACAATCAAATTTTAACTTTGACCACAAACTTTCAAAGTCTAAAAATTCATTTAAAATCTGCATTTGCTACGTGACACTTAAATGAACAGGCATTTAATATTCGTTGGGTTCATGTTTCGATTTTTGAGCATCAGCATTAACAGATGTTGTAATTAGGTTGAAATGAAGCCTGGATTAAAATGGAACAGACATTCCATATCAAAACATCTATCTCACCCCATTTTTAAAACTATGCGGCTAAATCACCTTTGAGTTTAGCACCGGAAACGGCTAGTACCAAATGAATGAAGCTTGGTACATAAGAATATTTTCCTATGAATAAAAATAGTGTACAGGTAAATCAACGACAACTCACTCCATTCTTGGTAGGGGTCGAGTGAACCAAGATTTGCTTTAAATCCGGAAATGGATGGCGCGAATTTTATGAAACTTGTATACATGTTTCTCATTGCGTGAATAAAAATAGCGTACGGGTAAATCTACGCCAACTATACCGGGCAACGCCGGGAAGTCCGCTACTAAATAAAATAAATCTATCTGTTATCTTAAGCAGTCTGTTGACTCAGTGCTGAAGACGTCTAACTGTATACCGAACGGTCATCGGTTCGAATCCCTTTCTCGGCGGAGATTTTCGTAGTCCCTTAACCCGACCTTCACGTCTGACACAGCTTGCTGTGCAATATGAAGTATTCTAGAACATTTCCGTAATTCTGTCTCCATGTTAAACTGTAGGTTCCCTACACCAGGCAGGATTACAGCTTTAAGCTAGGCGGCTACGATAGTGGCGAATTGCATAGCCGATAAGAAACCATTTCACCAGGTCATTACGACCACAGGAATTTACAATATTTCTTACCTATAATCCTTACTGCAATGACGATTCTTCATGTTTATTTATGTTGTTTGTATCATTCGATTATTTAAAATACCTTCTCTCAAATAATTTAACGTATTTGCACTTCTATGTAACTGGATACGTTGAAAACTTAGTTAATGTTACCAAACAGAGTAACAAAATGCCGGCGGCGTCATAATTATTAACAATGCTGGAATGCACCTCGATTGGGTTGGTAATAGCGAGATAAAAATTATTTTGTTACAGTGAGAGCCTTGAAGATCACAGACAGTATTCCATTAATTCGACGAAAATAGGAACTGCTTCATTTTGCAACGGAAATGTAACTAATACTTATCATCTAATATACAAATTTTTGATAAATGAACTGGAATGGTAAATTAGAACAGAAATGAAATTGACATAATAGTGAATTTCATTATTGTAGACAGAGAGCACTTTTAAAACACTTGATGCTGTTTAGAGAAGAAAGAAGATCAAACTACATTGTAAAGCAAGTGAGAAATTTATAGAACAAAAAGGATTAAGTTTTATGGTCTATTGTGTAGCATACCAAGAGCACGAATGGGTAACAGGGAAGGTTAACCAAAAGTAAATGACATTTTGTAATTCAGAAGTTGGATAGACATACTTACCTTTAGTGCACTAATGACGAAAGTTTCATTGAGTATCTCAGATATAGTTGTAGTTTTTGAAAGTTTTCAGAGTATGGAACGACAATAATGAATAACATTTTTCTTTCTCAATTTAATATATTTTTTAAATTTAATTTAAATTTTATGCTTATTAGTTTTTCGTCTAACTAGTCGCCTTTCTATGGGAATGTAAAATATGCACACATCATTATTTGAAGACTGTCTGTTTGTACTGCTGTGTTATCAATTTGGTATGAAAATAGCAGAAATATGATAAAACTAATTTATCAAGTTACCAAAAAAAAAGAGAAACCTGTAAAAAAACAAGTGTTTCAGTGTAGTAAGTTGGGGTTGGTGGAGGTAGTGGAGGGGTTGGAACGCAACGTATAAAAAGCTTGAGAAAGGAGATAACTGCACAATCTGTCGCATCATGCTCTATAAAGAATTTAGAAGTCACGTTATTTATCTGGGAACACTGGTTGCTGATTTTTAAGTTGTATAAGAAACACGTCATTTTTCTGACTCATTTATAAACCTTAACTTATTTCACAGCAAATAATAGTGATTCTAAACCTGTAAGTTCGGTTATTTGGTAATTTCTTTTTATTGGCGACATCAGCTGTGATGACTCCGCTACTTGGCTGCGCCGTAGGGTGGTTGCCGCTGCAGCGGTATCGGCTGCTGGCGCCTGTAAGGCAGGTCTTCGGAGCGCCTGTAGTTGCTGTAGCTCCCGGGCTGCTCGTAGTGGGAGGGCAGGTGTTCGTGGCTGCTGGAGTGCGAGTACGCGTGGGACACGATGGGTGGCGCCTTGACCACCTCGTACGTGACCTTGTTGTCCCCGCCTGAGGACACCAGCTTCTTGAGCGCCACCGCGCCAGCCAGCAGCAGCGCCACCTTGGCGACCAGCAGCGCCTTGCCCGCCAGCAGCGCCAGCGCCTTGTAAGACAGCGCCAGCACGTAGCCCTTCAGCATGGCCGCCATCAGCATCACACCCCCGTACTTCTTCAAGCCGCCGCCCCCCTTACGCCGACGACCTGTGTGGACCAGAACACATCTTAGCTGGATGAAAATGTTCAGTATTACTAATGGCAATGGGAAGAACCAAGCGCATATAACGAAAGAAAATGGGCCTGTATCTGTGCCGACAATATTAATATTCTAAACGTATGTTAAAACTTTTGTAGTCATTATTACGTGTCTCTGTTCTGCCCTTCTAAACATTGAGAACGTAGGAAAAAATGCAGAACAATAAGATAGTCCAAACGATATGATGTTCTAACTGTACAAAATATGATAACTGCATAAATAACTTTCGCATAATAGAACCAACCGTCCAAAGGAAAAAGAAAAAATGCTTATCTAAAAATAACGTCAATATTTCTTACAGAAAAAGTAATACTAAACACTTAGATGCTTCTCGGTCATTGTATGAAGAAATGACCACTTTTAATGTCAAAACATGCTAAGAAGTGAAAAAATAAGGTATATTCACCACACTGCATATAGCATATAGCATTCAAATTCGTATTAGAAATGGTAGTTTTAAATATAATATTCACTTAAGATATAATTCTTTATTAAATAAACATATAGTCTCTAAGTACTGTTACACTGAAGGGCATAATGAAATGTTACATCACATCATCAGAAACATAATAATAAGACTCGAAAACCATATTTCATGAACCACATTGCTGAAACATCCCGGCATTATTGGTACTACATATTCTTGAAAAACTAGATAAATGTGCTATAAAAAGACCGGAAAATTAAGTCATAGAAGTGATCTGAAGAAAATAAAAATAAGTTTTAGAACCAGCAAAATGTATTAGGCGTAAAATGTGTGTAAATAGAAGGTAATAAGGTAACCTTGCAAGATTTCTGAAATGCAGCTGAAAGAGTCTAAATCAATAATATCTTCGACAGAGAGAATTATACCAAGATTCGGAGGAAAGAATCTAAATTACCTTTAATTTGGTGTCATGCCTGCATTTCATTTTATCATGTCACAAGAAATGGAGGAAAAAGGCATCCCAGAAAAGTCGAAAGTCTCAAATTTTAGAACATTCCATACTTGTTTATAGTTGAAGAGTGTGAGAAATATTCGAAGATATTCAGCACGTTAAACAATGGTTATTAATAGATCTCACTTGAAATTATTGAGTTTATGTACATATTTTGGTCTGCGGAAGTGTAAAAAATTGCTGAAATGGACTGAAAATGTATAAATTAGAAAACTGAAAAGACGTGGTACAAGGTAAAGACGTTGAAAGCTAGTTCAAAATCGTCACTAAAAGTTCATAGGGTGAGACCGGCCGACATAGTCAACCACTTTCTTCTACTGAAATCTCCACACTTTAAGCAACAGGCTGCAAGCGGCATTCATTTCACAACAGCCTGAGTGAATCTGCGGATGCATTCCTCAAGATTACTTCCGAATAAAAAGCTGTTTACTAGCGAATCTGTTGACTAGCACTCCTTCGATGGAGCTTCACATTTCACATGGGTTAACAGTGATGTAAATATCGGTCTTAACTAGTTAAATCCATCAGGATTGTCATGTGAGTGTAATACAATGATCTTGGATTCCACTCGCCTTCTTCCGGTCCTCCGATGTCGCCGAAGAAGCTGTCCGCTGCACGGGCAGCAGCCCTGGCCGCCGCGGGCACGCTGACCTGCAGAGAGTGCGTGCTGATGAGGCGATCGACAGCGGACACGAGTCGGTCGTCCACTGTGCCGCCGTCTCCCTCACGCAGCAGGTGGCGACCCTCGTCCGCTGCCACCCTCACCAGCGACACACCCGCTGCCAGGGGTATCTCAGTCAACTGCAGAGCCCGCTCCAAGGCTCGCCACGCCTTCTCCTTGAGACACGCCACCGCATTGTCCTGCAACCGACAAGTAGTCACTGCCTGGACCTGACGGGTCTGGGACGACAGTTGCTACAACTATATTTCGTTTAAATTAGTAAGTAATCTCTAGTGAGTGTAATAAGCTGGAAAGTGGGTTTCTTGACGGTTGCACAATCCACCCCTCTCGTAGCCGCCTAACATAACGTTCTGTTTAATGTGGAACACTGATCGCAGAAGCGATCTTCACACAGCAAATTGTGCCAGAGGTGAAAGTCGGCTTAAGAGCTTTAGAAAATCCCATCAAACACTGGGACTCAAACTGGAGACCTTTCGATCTTTTTTCAGATGTCTTAAACACAGAACTACCAGACCCTCTTCTTTCAACTATTTCCATACAATTGTTTAGATAAAATGCTCATAAATACTTTCGTTACATTTTACATTCCTTTCACTGGCAATCATCAGAGTTTTACTTAGGAGCTGATCAAACAGTGAAGAAGACACTCATTTTAGTTGCAGCTTTATACAATTCCATGGGTCCAATTATTCGGTAACTGTGAATTCCATGTGGTCGTAATGACTTGGTGAAAGGGTTTATATTGGCTGCGCATTCCACCCCTGCCATAGCCGCTTTAACCTAACCCCGTAATCCTATCCGTTGCAGGAGACTTACACTTCAACTTGGAATGTGAACGCGAAAGCATTCTGTAGTACTTCATATTGCATAGTAAGCTGAGCCAGAGATGACGGTCGGGGTGAGGGCTTATGAAAATCTCCGCCGAGACAGGAATTCGAACCGGGGACCTTTCGATCTCCAGTCAGAAGCCTTAACCGCTGAGCCACCAGACCGCTCCATCATTACTGATAAGACTGGTTCACTTGAAGGCCTCTAGAGACTCTATGGAGGTAAGAACTCATACTTCTTCTAGTGATGACGGTGCCAGATGTGGTGTGGTCAACCCCAAGCTACGGCCTATTTATTCCGCAACAGTTTCCTCCACGGAAATGTACAGAAGGCTGAGCACTGAAAAATAAAAAAATAAATAAACATTCGGCTTTATTAGATACTCAGCAATTAATATCCATTCCAGTAAGAGGCTGTTAGTTCGGCTGGTAAAAGCAAGTTGTTTGACCTTATGACAGGTTTACAAAATTTGATCTCGTTACGTATTCCGTAGCCATTATTGACTCGGAACCGCGATGCATTTGCAGTTGAATCATAAGCATTAAATTATTTTTACCAGAGCTGTGGGTTTGTCTTAACGTCCAATACAAAGTTCACAACCAAATGATATTTGAACTAATTATATTTACTTTTAGAGGTGAAATGTGGTAGCAATAAACTACGAAATATAGAATTTTATCTGATACGAAGCAACAGTTAATATTACTCACGCTTGATAAAATAGGAAGCTGCTGCTAATATTGCTTTTGGGAAGTTGTAAGGCTCATACAAAGGAAATAGCGTACAAAACACTAGTGCATCCGCATTTGGATGACTGTTGTGGAATTTGGGATCCGTATCGCAAGGGATTGATTGACAAGTTAGAGAAAGTACAGAAAAGAGCCGCTCGATTCGTGACTGTTAGTTACAGACCTTACGAAAGTGGCACAGAATAGATACATAGATTGGGTTGAATTTACTGGGGAATAAGCGAAATTCTTTAATTTACGAGTGCAATGAAATACTTCTTCCGCCAACCTATTTAGGTAGCAATGACAGGAGGGATAAGATTAGAGGAATAAGATGTCGTGCAGATGATTTTATGTATTCTTTCTTTCCTCGTTGTTCGGGACTGGAATTCACAGAATTAGGGTTGGTGCTGTCACCCACAGTATTTGTGAATAGCAGAGCATAGATGTAGATGTAGGTTTTAATTCTTAGTTACCACTTACAACCGACATACATCAATTGGCAGTATATGCCTAATGTGTCTGTCATGCAATTACAGTACTTGTTGATTGTTTCAAAATTAGTGCCTAAAATATATATTTATATAAAAACAACAAATGAATCACATATATGGTTAACCAAATGCACCGTTTATTAGGTACAGCGAGTCAAGTGGTACATGAAGAATTGAGCATATTATACGATTTTGTTTTCATTTTAAAAAATAACAGTTCTATTACGTAAAAAATAGATAACATATATTTCATTGAAGCTGAATATGTGGTTGCAGCATCAGTTAAAATTTATGCAAATCACTTCAATAACACCAGCGTCATTACATTTTCGTTATTCTGACTACAAATAAACGACAGACGCAAATAATAAAACTCGCATATACAGTCTAACACATACAAAGCAAGCAAGTTTATTTGGTGTGAACCTCACTGCAGTCTCTTCAAGTGATTATTCATACATTAAAAATCACTATCTTTTACTGTCTCATCTCAATCAAAACTATGTGGAAATATTACTAAAAATATATTGTGAATTGAATTGTTAAGACACGTTTCTGCGGTTTGTATTAACCCTGCAGTGGTCGCGTGGATTACATATGTAGTCCACTCAAGCCATTTCTAATGGGACTTTTCAGAGCGCGACCACTGCAGGGTTAATTCATTAAAAACTGTATTAATGTGGTCATATTTGTTGCATATTGACTTTAGATATCCTTACATGTCATTTCTGTCTATAGTCCTTGAATTCCGAGTCTCTTTTAAACTTTTTATTCTTATTATTATTGTAATGCAATGAAAGAAAAGAGGAGGAAAGAAATCTGAAAAGTATAGTAAGTATTTCTCGACTGTTAGTTTGCACATGAGCGTATTCTCTATGCGTTCATTTTTGACAGCTAAGTTGCCATATGGCACGATACGTACTAATACGTGGGTTGGAGAGAGCAGAGAGATTATTATAGGTTGCGCCTGATAGTTAAGGTTCGCTGTTAACTGTGGAGCGAGTAATGGCGGCGGTACTGTTATTGCGCCTTTGTCATTATCTCCGAAATTCGACGCAAGTGGTGCCGAGTTCTCCAGCCACAAGCGGGTCCTGGCGAACAAGTAGGTTAATGGAACAATACATCATAGGCTGTATGTAGGCAGACAAGCAACCCGCAAGCGGTAGAGGTCACAGTTCGCTGAACAAAAAGATGTGCAGTAAGTGGTATCAAGTACACTCACGTGGTATGTGTTTCTTCGTGGTAATTTGAAGAGATATGTGCGGGGCTGGTCACATATCCCATCAGAATCACGTTAACGTGCGTTAAATAAATTAGAGTGAACATTTAATGGAAAATACGAAATTAATAACCACGATTTAAATAAGTGATTAAAGCTTTTCTGTATGTTGTTTACCAATAAAAATAACAGTTCTATTACGTAAAAACTAGAGAACACATATTTCATTGAAGCTGAATATGTGGTTGCTTGCAATATGACATGCAATTAGGTAACATTTCTTCACAAACAAAAGAACAAGATCATTTATTATAGTAAAACATCGTATAGTCCACCATAAACCACATGATCCGGTCAAGCGAATGGATAGAAAGCTACGCTGGACTACGTGAAGCAGGGGCAATGGGTTCCAAATAGAGCTACGTGGTTTTCCACTTATTTTATTTGGCACAGTTAAAACAGGATACAGAATTCATAACAGCGGGTGGATATTTATTTCCGTAATTTAATTACCTCTGTGTTTTAGATATGCTGTGTACTCACAATGTCACGTGTGCTTGTGGCCTGAAGGCATAGTGCTGGAGTGAAACGGGACCGACCGGTTTGAGCTAGCCGACGCATCAGTCCGGTATTATGTATTAAAAACATTAGGCCCACGGCAACTTGACTCAAATTCGTTTGCAGATGTCACATGGGTTTCAACCCACCAATCACAGTTCGTATAATTCTGATGTTCTGATTCAGATCGACGGTGTGTCACTACATCAGTCATTTGAGAAATAATTCTAATGTTGTTCTCAAAAGAGAATTTCAATCCCTATTTACACATAATGCTGTATGAAGTGTTATTTCAGATTGAAAACAACTGTGATGCGAAATGGCGCTGTGCGTAAATGTTTCCCCTATGAGTTTTCAAAATCCAGAACGCCGTCAATGAGCTACGGAAATCTTTTAAGTATGACGAAGAATGGATCTTTAGTAAGACAGAAACAATAGTGACGTAATTGTATTAAAAGAACACTAAAGATGGAACTCTTCTCAGCTTTTTAACGCTGCAGGTTCTACGTTTTTTCAGTTATGAGGAGAACGTTTCTTTCTTCATAATACGTCAAAAAGAAAAGGTTCCCCTGGCTGTAACTGAGAAAGAAATTTTCTCAATAATTGTTCATTTTCAGGAGTGGCTAATACTGCCATTTTTAATTATGTAAAGTATATATATATTTATTTATTTTTGTAACTGCTTTACGTCTCTTTTTAACATCGAGGTCTTTAGAGACGGGAAAGGATGGGGGGGCAAGGATGGGGGCAAGGAATGGGAAGGAATTCGGCCATTGCATTTTGAAGGAAGCATCCCGGCATTTGCCTGGAGTGATTTGGGGAAACCATGGAAAACCCAAATATGGATGCCCGGACGGGGATTCGAACCGCCGTCCTCCCGAATGCGAGGTTAAAGTATATGAAGGAGATATCGATCTAGTTCATTATATACCAAAAATTTTGACAATAATCTGGTATGAAAATATCCTCTGCACTTAAGAAGGGGAAAAAGCTAAAAAAATGTTCCACATTATGCTACATGGGAGGAGGGGCAGGATGCTAAAGAAGAAAATGGAACCTCGCGGTTAGTGGACGCTTCCTACAATCAATAAAATCTTTCAGCAAAGAGCTTCTAAGGACGGCCCTCTCAAAAACCTACTTAAGTTTCTGTCCATGACACCATTTTTGTCTCCATACTGAACTATCCCCATCATTCATTTTCATCTCTTCTTAAAATAAAGAAAATCGTTGGGGAGTGAGTACAAACGGCAGATCATAGAGATTTTTCAAATCACTTTTACCTCTTATCATGAAGGATATAAATTTGTTAATCCACTAGTGCCGAATGAATGGAGGCTTTACCGAAGTATTGACTGTATAAAACTATTGAAAATGCTTCGCCAGAAGATGAGGTCGGAAAACTATTTCTAAACGTCGCATCAAATTGACACGTTGGCCCGGTGGGGGTCCCGAGAACGTTTTATTCATCATTAGTTTAGTCGTACAGGGTGTTTAAAAAATAGTTTTACTAATTTTGATGACGGGTTGCACACACCTATACGAAGTCCATATGAGTCCATATGAAATCCTTCGTTTTTTTGGGATATAGATGATAGAACGGTTTACAGTGACACGTTCTCCGTTTGACACTGTCAGCTTATTAGAAGTTGTTAAAATGTCCAAAGCATAGAAACTCATACGAAATGTTGACCTCGGTCTGCTTCCATAAACGCACGCACTCGTCAAATCAGGCATGATCGCAGCATTTCAAATGTTCCCATACATTTCGAATGGTTTCACAGGAGTCCACGCTAAGCTGATGCAGCGACTTTGCGCTCGGAATGTCTGTTGCATACACCAATTGTTTTACGTGGCTCACGGAGAAATATCCGGATTGATGTCATGGGAACGTAGAAGCTATGGAACTGTTCGTCCTCTATCCACCCATTTGTCATGGTAGATATCGAGCACTGTGACAAAAATGTGCTGCAGCCCCATCGTGCATAAAGCACATGTTTCCTCTTATTTGCAGGGGCACATTTTGTAGCAAGTCTGTAAGACCGTTTTCAATGAAGTCCTTGTATATAACAAATGTAATGCCAGCTGGGAGACCTAACAGACAGACAAATTGATATGTATCGATAACATCTTTAATTATTTTTGTATTAATTGTAATTGCTATGAAGTGCAAGTTCCGGTCGTAATTTCCCTATACACCCATTTTCCCCCTTTCATGTACCCTCCTATTTTTTTCCTTCTAAAAATTTAAACTTGAAATTGTTTCAACGTTTTTGGTAAATTATTCACGTATTCTCTTGTTAACTTATTCCAATCTTTGACCCCCTTCCCTAAGAAAGAAAATCTTCCCACACCCTTGTGCCTGAAATCGAGTGTCAGCATGTGGTCATGGTTATCTTTCCCTTCCATGCATTATTTTAATTCTTACACCAATATCTTTCCACGAAATTACTGGCTGAAAAGTTACGTTGTTACGAGGGTTTTTCAACAAGTCCTTAGAAAATCTAAGAGATGGTACGCGTTGTGTCAAAACTACTTCTTTTTAGCAAGCATCATTGTTCACTAGAGAGTAGATAAGATACCTCCATCACATGGTTTCATTGTTACTGTCGATTGAAGCAGACAGGTGTTACTCGTTTAGAAAAATGGAAAATCAGAGTTTCCAATGGTGATTAAAAGATTTGAAACCGAAAGAGAACAAAGCTGATCTGGATAAAGTTCATTGCACATCTCATGCTGCGTTTGCAACTGTTTTCAATTGGAGGGGTAAATGAGTTTAAACATGGCCGAACATCCAGAAGGTGAACAACGTTCAAAACGTCCAGTGGGAGTGACTACACCCCCCGAAATTATTGCCGATATCCGTGATATGGTTTTAAGAGATCGATTAATCAAAGTGCGCAAAATAGTAGACGCCACAGGCATATCGCATGGTACAGCATATTCATTTTGTACGAAAATTAGGCGTGAAAAAAATTTCGGCAAGATGGCTGCCGTGTTTGCTCTCATTGAAGAACAAGCGCAATCGCGTAATTGACAATGAGGCTGTCTTGGAGTTTTTCTGTCGCAACCCTAAACACTTTCTGCATCGATATATAGCTGTGAATGAAATTTGGACACATTACTATACTTAAGAAACAGTGTAAGCAATGCGTTTTTGAAGGCGAACAGCTCAGAAGAAGGTGAAGATAGTGAAATTGCCCAATGGGTGGTAGCCACAGTTGTTTGGGATTCACACGGAATAATCTACATTGATAGCTTGGGAAAAAGACAATCAATGACTGGAGCTTACTATGAGTCATTATTGCACCCTTTAGGCGAAGAAATCAATAAAAAAACATCCTCATTTGTAAAAGAAAAAGATACTATTCCATCAGACAATGCACAAGTCCACACCAGCACAGTTTGAATCCAAATTATGGAATTGAAGTTCGGATTGTTATAGTATCCACCGCATTCGCCAGATTTGGCCCCCCCAGTGACTTTTTCTATTTCCAAACTTAAAAAAAAAATGGTTCCGTGGACTACAGTTCATGTCAAACAGGATGGTCATCGCCCAAAAAGTTGCCTATTTTGAGGAATTTTGTAGTCCATAGAGAAGTTAAAGAAGCATTTGGAAAAGTATATAGAACTAAAAGGAGGTTACATCAAAAATTTAAAAAAAAAACTATAGAAAATTATTAGTATTATTATTTTACGCTTTTCTAAGGACTTATTGACCGACCCTCCTAGATAATATATGTTCAATGTACAATTTCATCAATAACGAATGATTTGCATTATATGTTTATGTGGGCTTTTTTCATTGCTTTCGTGTAATGCTTAAAGGTATTTCTGAAATACCCTGTTCACTTGTTAAACGAAGCGCAGTGAGCTCCAGAAGAGAATTCAAGTCTTATTTCTCTCCACTAAGATCTGAATTTTTTATAATTCTAGTTTATAATTTTTCATTTTTCTACAAAAAAGAAAATAGCGGTAATAACTGAATAAATACTCGTAGATTTTGGATTTATCAAAATGATCCTGTGTGACATAAAAAGCACGATCGAAATCACAACAAATTTTAACGGGAAATTATTTTAACAGCACTGAAGTAAAAAAAATAATAATTAATAATGAAGACAACAAAGGACATGTATAAAAGCAGAAAGTAGAAAGACGAAATGAGAAAAATCCTAAAAGACACACTCTAATTATAATGGAGATGTATTGCCAGTAGTCTTCCGCGGTTACCTCCAGTTATTCCGTGTTTATGGAAGCGGAATGAGTGTACTAGGTGTATAAATTGTATGAAAGTTACATTTATCGCTGTAATATTTTACTAACACTCTTATATCTTTTAATCTTATATGTTTAAACTAGCAATTCTTGTATATAAATATATATTTTCAATCTCAGAAACGGCTCTGCCGATTTTGATGAAAGGGTCTAGCGGAACAAGGGAAAAGTGCCCCTGGCCCATCCCGTTCATGGGGTATACCAGTTCATAGGTCTTGGTTAGCATAGCCTTCAGACCGTTTTTGATTTCAATGCCGCCAATCTAGGGGGCGCTACGGGGGCGAATGTGCCATTGGGGCCTAAATGCATAACTCGTGAAATCAATGCGGAAAAAATCTGAAAAAAAATCAGAGACGTGCACATTGCTACAGGAAATATCTAGTATTTTTGTGGAATTTTTTGGCTCATTTTACAATGTTTTATCGCAATTTGTTTATATCGAGTTCCTTGTAAACAAAGTCATTTCCTTGAGAGACAACGTTTAGATTTTTACTGTCGAATCGTCTATGGGCACTATACCTACGGTTCAGATTTCAGACCTGTCCAAGTGGTGCAACATAGCGAAAAAAGATAAACACTCATACCAATTGTCTCAAGCTGTTTCATTTTTGGCATAAATGTTAAACGATGATAACACAACGAATCTCCGCTATTTGAAAGAGAAGGGCAACATCGCCAAATTCGAAGTTCGATCACGCCATATATACACCAAGACGTACGGATGCTATATCGATTATTCCGCCGAACTCCACAGGTTACGCGCGTATCAAGCGATACTACTGCGAATGCGCTAACGGTAGCAGAACGATACTATGTTGTTCTCATGTAGCTGCGGTAATTTATTACCTTTCAAATGCTCGATACTTATACAAAATTGTTCGACCGTCTCAAGTTCTTAGCAGGCTCTTTGACGACGATCATGCAAATCCTGTTATAGAAACGGATAGCGACGAAGATTCAATTTAATGGGGGAAAAATGTTGTTAAGCCCCGTGATTTTTGTTTTGAGAGCTTTTCACAGCAAAAAGATTTTCTTAACAACAAATTCTTGAAAAATATATTAAGTTCTTCTTTTTCGTGGATTATTTAGTAGCCTTTATTAATCCTATAAGCCGCTCCTTTCATTTGACAAACAAACAACTTAGAAATCCACAAAATAATATTTTAGCACCCGTCTCACGACTCGTATAATTATGATGTGCGTACCCACTGTAAGGGCCGCTGTGTGGTAGGCAACCCAGTGGCATAAAATTTAGTGTTTATCTTTTTTCGCTATGTTGCACCACTCGGACAGGTCTGAAATCTGAACCGTAGGTATAGTGCCCATAGATAATTCTACAGTAAAAATCTAAACGTTGTCACTCAAGGAAATGACTTTGTTTACTAGGAACTTGACATATAAACAAATTGCGATAAATCATTGAAAAATACGCCAAAAAATTCCACATAAATACTAGATATTTCCTGTAGCAATGTGCATGTCCCTCATTTTTTTCAAGAATTTTCCCGCATTGATTTCACGAGTTATGCATTTAGGCTCCAATGGCACATTCACCCCCGTAGCGCCCCCTAGAGTAGCGGCATTGAAATAAAAATCTGTCCGAAAGCTATGCTAACCAAGACCTATGAACTGGTATGCCCCATGAACGGGATGGGCCAGGGGCACTTTTCACTGTCTTGTTCCGCTAGACCCTTTCATAATTAGATAACGTTTGGTTTTTTAAGATTACCTAAATAGTTGTCTTCCCTGCAAAAAACAATTTTACAAAATATAAACAATTTTTTGCTCTTGGTACCTCGGAAAAAGCTCTAACGCCATCTCGTAGACGATTAAGGTACCAGGAAGCCTACTAATATTTTCTATTTGGTTTCAAGGAACTTATATATTTAAACGAATATTTCTTGCATACTAGCCGATTCGGGGGAATATTAGCACTACATTTTTAATAAGATATTTAAAAATTTGCTTTGTCAGAAGTGATACTTTACTTTATAAAACTTATTTGAAAATAATGTTAGCAGTTATAATGTAATTATCGTTTACTTTTTGATCGCATATGTATTTAACACAAAAACATCAATATTACTGAATAAAAATTGGTTATCATTGCTGTGCAAAATACGGCCAGTGGAAAAAAAAATGTTCTTTCGGGAAGAAAATGTGATTAACGTATTAGAATTCAAGAAAAAGTGTACGCCAAATCGATAAAACAGGTAAGAAAGAGTAATACAATGCAAATCGTCGGGTTACGTGCGGTA